>JAJJWW010003058.1:0-19098 GCA_023531295.1 Papaver armeniacum
TGGAAAGCAAGTCATTAGGAGAGAGAAACAAAGAGAATATTTGTAAGTTCTTAAGTGTAATTCCATTTTCCTGTGTAAAGATTTCAAGAAAATTATTAATAAACATTCATAATTGTTCATCTATTATCTCCTGAATGGATTAGTTAAACAAAATATAGTAAGGGGTGTATTGTGGGATTTCCTGCAACTACACTATTGCCTGTTTGCGTCTTGTCTTTATACTCCGTCATAAGAACCCGACTGAAGCGAGATCTGGTAAGAGGAAGCGCCTCCAAATAGCTGCTATTCAGCAGGCTTTATTAACTTGGAAAGAACCAAATGGTTGTTATACTCTACTTGACAGATTACTGAAGTCGCCAGTTCGTCTTGCTACTCAGGACGAGAAAAAGAAGAAGGATTCAGGTACCTTAACCGCCTGCCAAAAGAATATTTGTTGTGGGCATTATGCTGCTGCCATCAGGGTGTTATCTTCAAGTGGTATTTCTCCCCGTGACGAGAATACTTTGCTTGAACTGCAGGCCACACCCCGCCTCCACTTCCTTATTCCATCTCGGGGCGGTTAGTTGTGACTCCATCATGGTTGATTCGAAAGCGGTTCTTGGAGCTATTAAGAGTCTTCCAAAGGGGACTTCTTGTGGTCGTGATGGGTTGCGCGCCCAACATCTTACTGATGCGCTTAGTGGGACAGCAGCGGCTGTGGCGGATGAGTTGTTAAATTCAATTACGGGAGTTGTCAACCTTTGGTTGGCAGGCCATTTCCCTAGTGTTTTAGGCGAATACATTGCTAGTGCTCCTCTCACGCCTTTGCTCAAACCCGGGGGAGGCCTCAGGCCTATTGCGGTTGGAACTGTTTGGCGTCGTTTGGTCTCTAAGGTGGCTGCCTTCTGTTGGGAAATCTATGTCGTCTTATTTTGGAGATCATCAATTTGGGGTTGGTGTGCCGGTTGGGGGTGAGGGTATTGTACATGCTGTAAATGGGTTGTTGGAGCTAAAAGGTCACTCAGATAAGATGTCAATGTTACTTATTGACTTCTCTAATGCTTTCAACTTGGTGTGTGGATCTCATCTTTATCAAAAGTGTTCGTGCTTTCGTGTGTCAGGTATTTCTCACCAGGTTGAATTTTGTTATGCTGCCAAGCCGAGACTTTATTATGGATCAATATATTTTGTCTTCTCGCACTCGGTGTTCAACAAAGGCGACCCTCTCGGTCCCCTCTTGTTTGCGCATACTTCATCCCTTGTGAAGTCTATTGCTTCTCGTTGTACACTTGATTTGCATGCTTGGTACCTTGATGATGGTACGATTGTGAGACACGCTTGAGGTGGCCAAGGCTTTGAGCATCATTGAGTCTGAAGGGCCGATTAGGGGTCTTCACCTTAATATTAAGAAGACTGAGGTCTTTTGGCCCTCAGTAGACCCTCGAAGCTTAGAAGAAGGTGTTTTCCCTATCGATATTGGTAGACCTAGTAAGGGTGTCAAACTTTTGGGGGACCTAGGTGGTACGGGATTTGGACTTCATGAGTGACATGGTACTAAGTAGGGTAAACAAGACTATTCATCTTATGAACTCGTCACAAAGCTCAAAGATCCCCAAAGTGAGATGTTGTTGCTTCGCAATTGCTGCGGGTAATGTCTAGACTATATTTCGCAATGCGTACTACCAATCCTAAACTCTTGACAAGCCTCCGATCTGTACGATGACCATTTACTCAAGTATTTAAGACTCTTAATTACGGGTGATGGTGCTGGTTTTGGGCCCTTGCGAGCGGAGATTGGTTACCTTGCCTATCAAGGATGGTGGGGCTTGGTATTTACCATGCGGACACTTCGTACTTATTGTTATCTTGCCTCTCGGATTCAGACTACCTCGGTGCGCAAAGCTATTCTCGGTAGGGTTTATTCTCTGAGATAATGGCTCTTTTTTTATCAACTTGCTCTTGAACTTCACTCGGGGTATGTGGTTTGCCTTCCACTTATTGTGTCGATAATACTTCCCCCCCTTCCATGCACTCTTTGGCGGTCACTTATTTTGATGCAGTTAAGAAGCAAATCCCTGCCCAATTTTCCTTGTCTGCAAGAGATTTGATTTTATGGCAATGTAACAGGGTTAAGCATGCACAAGACTATCTTTGGATGTTCCCATTAGTGGATTAGATCAATGCCTTGGGCCTTGACTGTTCAGAGCGGTTGTTTGTTATCGTCTTGGCATTCCTTGTTTGGTGAGGACAGTTTGTGCTCTAGTTGCAATAAGCCCATGGATATTTTTGTGACCATGCTCTCCATTGTGCCAAAGATGTGGGTAACAAGTTTCGTCATGATCTGCTCGTGATGTAATTGTGGATATTTGCTACAAAGCTAGAGTGCATGTGCGCAAAGAAGTTGATTTGGGCCTTTGTCGATACTAACAAGGACCTACGTCCAACAGACATATCCCTTGTCTCAATCGGGAGAATGGACAAGATGTGTGTATGGATGTTCTGGGAGTTTTTCCATTCACTGGGGAGGGGTCCGTACTTTCATTCCAGTTCAAGCCATCGCGAAAGCTATCACCAGAACATACAAAATATTCGGAAATATGCACTTCACACGGATATGGTTTGGGTGTTCTAGCTTTCACCACTTTGGGAGAGATGGGTGATGATACTATTTGTTTTTTAAGCGTATGAAGAATCGTTTACTTAGCAAATATGCGGCGAATGGTTCTCGGGGTAGTTTTATTTTTTTCATAGGTTAGAGTAGCTATTCAAAAGGGAGTTGGTGTGACTTGTTGCTTTGCCACTAACTAAGGCTTTGTACAACTCTTAATTTAATAAAAAGCATGGGTTATATAACAAAAAAAAAAAAAAAAAAAGAAAAAAAAAAGGGAATATTGATAAAAAAAAAAAAGTTAATAATAATAATAATAATAATAATTTTTTTTTTCAAAGGTACAAAGAATGTGACGATCAAAGAAGGGAGTACGCGAAGATTTCGCGAGATAGAATATATGGAAATTTGATCAAAGAATTGCAGCGAAGTTCCAAAAATGTGAAGAAATAATTTCAATAAAGCAAAATTATGCAAAAATTTCGCATAGATAATGAGAAAGAAATAATCACAAATGAATGATTTATACGAATGGGACGAACTTTATGGCGACACCCTAGTTCGCGAATGATATTTCGCAAGAGGCAAATGTAAGACCTAAAGTGCGTCATATAAGGGGGTATCTCTTGACATGGCTCGGGGGAGAAGGTTACACCGCTCTCCCGAACTCGAGTCATGGAGATTTGGGGTCATAAAAGCCCATCCTGGAGATACTTTGATTTCCAACTATATATATAAGGTTATACCTGGTTGGACGTCCGAGGGTCTCTTCCAAGGAGTCGGTGTATGACCAAGGCGCCGAGGTACAGTTAAGCCAAGAGTGCCTCGGGCATTTGAAGTGTCTCGGCCATTCTTGGTAAGTTCCTGACGCACACGCCGCACTCGGCCCGAAGAAAACTCCACTTAGGGTGCAGTCTCGTAACCATAAACCATATAGGTATAAGGGATAAGAGGCTGCGAAAACAACGGTTGTTGTTAAGACCGGATGGGAGGAGCTAGCCTTGTATGGCCGATGTACGCCTCCTTGAAGGGGAAACCGGGGGAGATGATAAGGCGGCACCTCCATTAGGGAGCCGATAAGTGTCTCAAGACGGCAATGTCATGGGGCTTTAAATTCGCAAGAATTTTTAGTCCTGTCATATTGTAGCAACGAAAACATCCTGCAGAGGCAATAATACTAAGAAAACGATAAGGCAAGATCAATGGGTCATTACATGAAAGTGTAAAGACGTCCTGCGATTTTTCGCAATGTTGAGGGGGTGGCACAATAAGGCCTTTAACTAGGAAGGCAAAATAAGACCACAAAAAAAAAATGAGTAAGCAAATAAGCTTGCGAAAGTGTTTATATGCAAACAAATAAGTTTGCGAATATATACACGGAAACAACCAGGAAACATTTGCTCTCGAGAACTTAGCGACGACAATTGTGAAACTGAGGCATATTATTACATAAAGGTTATCAACTTAATCTCTCATTTGAAAACAAATAACAGAGGCAAATATGGGAATGAATAGCACAAAATCTTATTATTTATTTTCATATGATAGATTTACGCACTCATAATACTGATTGATTGTATTGCAAGGAAGAACTGCTTTTCTAACATATGCAGACAAGGGAAACAAAAGTAGACTTTGTTCTTGAAAATCCAAGAAGTTTACAGCAAGGGATTACCAAAATGAAAAATTAAAAGGATAAATATACAGATTTTACAATAAGAAAAAGAAGAAAAAGAAGAAAAGGAAGTTATTTCTTTGTTGATTCCTCTTCTTTGCTAGATCCTTCGATTACGCCCTTCACTGTCACTCCTCTTCTTCGCTAGCATCGCTATCAGAAACATCAAAAGAAGGTGTATTCTCAGGAATCTCTTCAAGGAGACAAGGATATGAAGAAAGAGGGATATTGTGGTCATCGCAGACTGTCCTAATAGTTTGATTGCGAAAGCGGACAACGTCATTATTGAAATTCGCCACAGTAGCTTGTAGTTGCTTCTTCAGCTTAAAATATTTATCAATGCGAAGAGAGAAGTCCTTTGCAAGTTGTGCTTTCTCAGATTCAAGTTCTTTATTCTTGTCTAAAACCTCTTCTCAGCTTCAACAGTGAATTAATAACTTAATAGCATTATTACAAAAAAAAAAAAAAAAAAGCGGTAAAGTAAAGAAGAACAATTAACAACCTTCTCTATCAGAAATCATATCTTTAACCAAGGAAGTATGCTCGGCGTGAAGACTAACATCAACACCTAAGTTATTTCTGGCATTATCTAGAACCTTCGCATACCAAGCGAATTCATCATCATTATTTATGACAAGAAGAGAGAGAATTTGATTTTCTCGCTCATTAAGTATGGCATTTTGACGAAGAGATTCATCCCGTTCAATTTGGACTTCAAGAAGAGTTTTCTGAAATTTCGCTAACGCTTGGGCACCTTGATTAGCAATACGATCTTTGTCATCTATAAGGCCACTAATTTTCTTCCTTAAAATGTTGGTTTTCTCGTGGGAATCAAGATACAGACGTTTAAATCGGTTGGCTAAACCTAAACTAGATCTATGTTCAATCTCTAAGAGATGAAATTTGGTTTGAAGCTCGTTTAATGGAAGAGAATTAGTTTTGTTTGACGAACTACTTAAAGATTCATTAAGATGAGCGAGAAGAGTGTCGTTATCCATGGGCTCAGGAAATGAATGGAGAAGGATGGCTTCGTCAGAAAGGTTATAAATGTCTCTGCGAAAATGATAATTCAGGTAAAAATAAATGACAGAATAAAAACAGGACAAATAGAAGAAGTTCATACCATAAAGCTGCTGATTAGCACTTTGGAGGCTAGATATTCTACTTTTCTGAGTGGAAGATTCAGTTTCCAATTGTTGGATTTTCTCACGAAGAGAGGGAATTTCACTTTCAATTTTCTCGCGAAGCGTCGCAACTTCAATTTCTAGATCTTCGCTCTTCTTGCGAAGTTGAAGATTTTTCTGTTCAAGGTTGTTGCGC
Source organism: Papaver armeniacum (assembly GCA_023531295.1). Lineage (NCBI taxonomy): Eukaryota > Viridiplantae > Streptophyta > Magnoliopsida > Ranunculales > Papaveraceae > Papaver > Papaver armeniacum. The sequence continues at coordinate 5,583 of JAJJWW010003058.1, forward strand.
CTCTTCTCAAGATCTGAGGCAACAACAAAGGAATCCCTTCCAGACTATAAAGAAAGATAAAGACATTATTAATATAGGACTTAAAATTAAGATTATGAAGGAATAAAGAAATATAAACATACCAAGGCACTGAGTGCATGCAATAAATTGGAATTCAACGATCTGGAGATCCCCTGAAGAGACTCATTACCCTCCAGCAAAGAAGCATCGCAGACACTTGAGAGAGCTTCGCATATACCAGAAAGGCGATCATCCCCAAGTCCTTGCATAGAATCCGAGAAGATACTAGACAAGAACGCCATAGGATATTCAATTGAGTCATCGTTGTCTTCATCAGAACTTTCGCTGGAAGAATGAATTTTCCGTTTTTTAGAAAGTGGAGCAACAGGTTTCTCCATGCGAAGAGGGCCTTTACCCTTGCTCTTGATTCTCGAAGCTTCGGAAGCTTCTTCCCCTCCGGACACCTCAACACCAACCTACACACACGAATGAAGATAAGAAACAGAGGCAACAATATTGTTCAAAATAACAAGAGAAAATGTTTCTTACTTCATCCGTGATTGAACGAAGTATCGCCAAAGTATTTGGTTTTGGATTTCTTTCGTAACTTTTTCTCAATTTGGAAATCTGGAAATTTCGCAAGATTAGAAGATAGTCAAGGGAATAAAAATTGCAAAGTCAGTGAAAAGTAGAAAACATACCTCTTTTGCCTTCCCGGGCCAATTAAAAACCCAAGGTTGGTAATTGGCGAGATTCGCAGGGAGTACATGGGAACCTGCAATATAAGGTCCATTCAAAAACAGTGGAAAGACGCGCCACTTGTCGTCTTTGGAGTGGCGAGGAATATTATTCTTCCCAGAGTGCCAATCAATGTCATGCATGAGTAGCTTGTCGCTAGGAATGTTCTCCTTTCTCTTCAACCGCGCACCCTAGCGAGATTTATCATTCTTCATGTTAATCACATCATAGTTTTCAAAGAAACTTTCTGCTGAATATTTCTCAGCGACTATTTCCAAATTCGCGAATTTAGGATCTCTGACTGTATCAGGATATAAGGACCCTTTACCAGCACCTCGGTTGGCGAACTCAAGCATTAAACGGATATAGTCTCCACTTAATTGATAAACATCTCGCGAAAACTTCTCATGTGAAAGAATTTCATAAAATAAAGGCAATTCGGGATCGTAAAGAGGAATGGGAAGACCTGCGAGGATTTGACCTAGCGAGATTATGATTTTTTGATCATCACATTGATGATCAGAAAACAATTTTACAGAGAGAATAGATGAAGATTCTTGATCAGGAATGGTAGACAATGTGAAACCTTTTTCTTGTAAATTCTTTTGAGCATCACCCAAAAGAGTTTCATATCTACGACCAGGAGGAGCCATTTTTGAATATGGGAATGAATTGAAAATTGAAGATAAAGAAAATGAAAGAAAGGAAAATTTACAGCAGCAGAAGCGTAGATTGCGGAGAAGAACTGAAGAAAAGATTGAAGAGAGAAAGTAAAAAAGAAGAAGAGGTGATTGAAAAAACCATATATATAAGAGAAAGATTCTCGAAAAGATAACTGCATTTAATGCGAAAGGAGACACGAACGGTCGAAAGGGACGTGTCAAGAAAAGAGTGGAAGAAGAAACACGTGTAATAAATTCCGTGGGAAAGTACGAGGTCATATCAAACACATATAAAGATGAACAGTTGCGGCATTTCAAAAATCGCAGTTCTCATGACATTATCTTCTTCGCAGAGAAGACATGAGAAGAGGCAAGATGTAGGATCAGAATATCGCGACATCAATACCTTGCGAGATCAATAAACGACGGCATTGCGACGGTGTCGCAGAAGAGTAATATAAATGACGCAATGAATGACAGCCAAAAAACGAGAAAGATGTGAAGACCTAGCGAGGTATAGGAGTGTCGCGAAATTATATACTTATACACTTGCGATATTTCGCAAGTCATTCCCGAAAATAAAGGACAACTTAACTGTCATCCATTATGTAATACTCTATATAAAGAGCCGAGCAGGCCTATTGGAAGGGGGAATCTTTTTGAAGTGTTATGCAGGTCATTAGGAGAGAGAAAGTTTTAGAGTGATTGTAATTTTGTAACTCATTTCCATTTCATATTGTAAACATTCAAGAATTCAATCAATAAGAATTATATTGTTCGTCTTAAAATGACTTAATTGTGTATATTCTAGTGAGGGGTGTAGTGTAGGATTTCACAACGTAACTACATAGGGGTTTAAAGGCTTATTGCATACGCTAAATGCAATCGACGATGCCTGCGGCAGTGAGTTAGGATTTTATTTTGTAGATTTGATTTGCTCGGGACTAGCAAATAATAAGTTTGGGGTATTTGATAGACGCATTTATGTGTCTATTTTCATCTCGATTTTCTATATTGTTAGTACCCATTTTTGTACTTATTATGGTGTTTTACAGTATTTGTAGGTATTTTTGAGAAATAAACATTTTTGGAAAAATCGGCTCGAAAAGTTGCACCCGGAGGACACCTACTATTCGGACTCCCATTTTGGATAAGGGTAACCTAATTACTAAGGGGCACCCCATTTCTAGGCAACTACTATTTGCACCCATCGAGAGGATAAGGGGAGGTCATCTTCAAGAATTCAAATTTCTGTTTTGGCTGAAAAGCGGCAGCGAGCCAAGCAGATTTTTGTTGGATTTCTGCGAAGTTTTTGAGATTCAAGGGCTGCGTTTTGTTGGGATCGTCCTGTTAGAGCATAACAGAGTTGGTACCGGTGTTTTGACCCAACCAATTTGGATAGATAAGCCGGGAGAAGCAAACAGAGGAGGTGAAGTTTATCCGGTTTGTTAACGGATTTCGGTGGAGATTGTGTCGGAGTTTGACGTGGAAATGGATTGGATTGGGCTTGTCTTGATAAAACAGGGATTGTAGGTGGCTCCAGTTCGATAAAATTGTGTTATATCTTGATTTTGATAAAATAGGGAAGTGGCTATTCGTGGAAGTTTTTTTGGCTATATTTGTGAAGTTAAGTCTTTGGGAAGATTAAGAGGATATTGTGCTGAGGAGTGGATGTATCTAGTCCTGATTGAGTCCTGGGAGAGTTTGGGAGAGCTCAGACGACGTGCAGAGAAAGAAAAGAAACACGATAAATCTGTAACTTGCCGAGAGAGGAAAGATGAGATATTCTCGAGATTTCATCGAGTTATAATCAACCTGTGGGCTATAAAAGGAGGGGGATAGGTCATACAAGTGGTACGTACACTTTAGGGGAAGTTTAGAACATAACATAGCACAAAAAACCCAAGTTGCAGAGATACAGGCGAGAGGTTGAAGAAGAACATAGAACATCACTTAATAGCAGTCGCAGAATGCGTGGCCTTTTCTTTCAAACTCAATAACTTTTGTCACAATTTCTCGAACAATTACTTTCGATTCAATAGCTTATGTGTTAGGGTTCTTTTAATAAAGGGTTCTCAGAACAATTATATCATTACAAAACACGCTGTTTTATACCTTCTCTTCTATTTAATCAACTTTTGAGCAACAAACATATATTTTGAGCAAGTGGTTAATATGAGGAGCTAAACCCCATTCTTGAGGCGATAGAGGAAGCTATTTTTCCAACAAAAAGTGATAATTCTATTATCTATTTATTTGCAAATATTATATGATTAATTGCCTTGATTGAAAATTGTTTGAATGATTTTTATTAAGCAATTGTTATTTCTTTTGATAGAGCATGCTTGGACCTAAGTTTTTGATGTTCTATGCTTCGGATTTACACTTGTTATTTTGAGAATCTACTTGTTGCAATAGTTAGAATCAAATTGAATGAGAAAATTGCATAAATATAAATATTGGGATTAAATCACTTTGAACTTGGAAAATAGTGGAATCTTAGCCTCAGTGCCTTTTAATATTGAGAACATCTTTGTCTGAGTTTGTTATAATTTTTAGTGAGTTTTCTAGTTTAGTTTTGAATTTAAGCCGACGCGGACTTGTGTTTAGGTTAGGTTTTAGATTTAGTTTTTTTTTTTAGGTTTTTATTCTTTTGTTCTATTTTACGTCTTGGGTATTTGTCTTGTGGTTACAGGTTTTGGATCTCGGATTGAAAAGAAAGCTGAGCCAAAGATTTGGTGAATAATTAAAGACTTGGAGTCAAAGACAAAGCGAAAAGAAACGAGGAAAAGAAAAAGAATTTTATTTTTATATTTATTTATTTTTTTTCGGGTTTTTCGAAAATTGTATTAGGGTTTATTATTTTCTAATTTTTTTTTCTTTTTTTACATTTGGACTTTTGGACTTTGGACATTATTTTTATTTTTACCCTACGGAAGGGTACTTTAAATATAAACTTGTTTTGCAAGAGAAGGAGGAAAATTATGATATTGTCTCGCAACTTGGGTTCGTACAACCGACATAGGAGTCGGTGGTCTTGAGTCGACTACAACCGATTCATCCCGTTTGGAACGGGAGGTAAGATTCTAAACACTCGCGAATCCCACGTCGGCGAGTTCTCGACTCCTTCGTTTGCATATATGCTGAGGACTTGAATACGGCTGCTTTAATTTTCTAGTAAAGGGCAAGGCCTGGCCATACAATATAAGGGTTCGGATTTCATCACCATTCTCTTCTTGCCCGCCTTAGGAACACGTAACATATGCGAACCTAAGCCTTAAAATTTTGACTAGAATAAGACCGATAGGGTAACGAGCTTAATAGGAAAGTCATTCGAAAAATATTGGTTACTCTTTTAAGCACACTTCGAAGTTCATGAAGGTTTCGTGAGTTGAATGCGTGACTGCGCCGCCTTGTAATTCCGGTGAGGCTTGGGTATCAAAGCTCCAGAGCTTCCTCGCCTTTATTCAACTTACTTTGACTCGGATTGATTCCGGAGGGGTTTGCTTAAATTGTAACGAATTCCCTTTCGAAGGATTAGAAGCCAGTATAGAAACAATCTAAGTGGAGCCATCATGCTTTTTGTTTGCTAGAAATCTCTAGGTTTTCTTTGGTTGAGTCGGCCTTGATTTGTGATTGCATAGAATCCCCTTCCTTACTCTTTTGCATACCTGAACGTAAAAGAGACGCCCTAGGTAGATTTGTTAAAGAGAAACCTAGTAGTTCTAAGCGTCTCGATTACCTCAATTTATAAAGTCCGATTTTGAAGAGTCCGTTTTTGAACCTTAGTTTGAGGAGACAATCCTAATATTCTCGATAAAGTGCGTAAATGGCAACTTTGAAAGCTTTGTTGAATCCAACTAGACTACTCATCCCTCGTGTATCGGGTTAGGTGAAATGAAGCAACTTATGAACTTAAACCGGGACCCCTACATCCGTCTCCCAATCTTCTTAGGGAAAGAAAATGAAAACCCCTATTTCCATGTTAGGGACTTTGAAGAAATTTGTAGTACCCTAAATATTAGAAACCTTGATGATGATGCTTTGAAACTCACGTTATTCCCTTTTTCCTTGAAAGATAAAGCTAAATCGTGGCTATATAGTTTGGCTTCGGTTCAATTGAAACATATGAACAACTTACATCTTCCTTTTTGAACAAGTTTTTCCCTAGGCACAAAACATCATCTATTAGGACGCAAATCTGTACGTTTTATCAACAGGAGGGAGAATCTTTGTATAGGTATTTGGAAAGGATCAATGATCTATTAGCCCAATGTCCTCAACATGGTCTCGAATAGGTTAGGTTAGTTCAGATCCTTTATGAGGGTTTAGATTATTCCACTACAACCACATTAGAATCTATGTGTACAGGTGGGTTTGAAAACCAAACTTGATTGATGAGGCGATGACATATTTGCATGAAATCGCCGGAAAGACCCAGCAATGGGAAAATAGTAGGGAACCCAAGAAAACAATTCTTCTAGGAAAAGGAAACCTTAATAGGCTAGAAGGAGGCTTTGAATCAGATGCCAAAATTGCAACAATAGCTAAAAGGTTAGAAGCTTTAGAATTGGGTCACACTAGTGGTAGAGTGGAGCCTTTTTGGGAAGGCCATACTATTGAAGAGAAAGCTAATGCTCTTAATAATAATAACACTAGATTTGATAACCGTCAAAAGTTTGACCCATATTCAGAAACCTATAATCCTGGTTGGAGAAACCATCCGAACCTCTCATGGTCTAAGGACCAAAATCAAGGTCAGTTTAGTAATTCGAATGCTCCCCCAGGTTTTGGCTATACTAAGAATCCTTCAGGAGTAGCTCAATTTCAAAATCAGTCCGATAAGAAAATTTTAAGTCTAGAAGAAACTCTTGCCTCATTTATTCGAAACAATGAAAAGATGCACCAATCACTTTCGCAAAGTGTAGAAGCTAGTAACAAGATAGGGCAAGAAAATAGTCAAAGCTATCGGAGTTAAAAACACGGAGTTAGTACGATAAATGAGTCCTTGAGAGAAAAGGTAGGTTCCTTTAGAGAAGTTCATGAAGTAGGTGAAAAACTATCACATCGGTTGAATTGATTTAGAACCCTTAAGAGTGGCGAAATAGTAGACAATCGGTAACCATGCCCGATAGTGAGCATACTTTGTAGTACACCGTCAGACCATCCATAGCTAAGGGGGTGATAAAATCTCCGATGATGCCAATTCGGTTCCTGAGAGGCCCTATTTTATGCCTAGAGCCCCATTTCCACAGCTATTAGTACCAACAAAGAATGAATCCAACTTTAATGACATAATGGAGGTTTTTAAGAAAGTTACCATAAACCTTCCGTTACTAGAAGCAATTAGGCAACTTTCGTCTTATGCCAAATTCCTTAAGGATATGTGTACGAGAAAGCACAATCTTAGTGTCCCTAAAAAAGCCTTTTTAGCTAGTCATGTAAGTTCGATCATTCAGAACAACACAACTCCTAAATATAAAGACCCAGGTGCCCCTACCATTGCTTGCACGATAGGAAAACATCGGGGTAGATAAAGCTTTACTTGACTTAGAGCTAGTATGAACTTACCGTCAGTACCATGTGTACTGCACCCAGACTTAGTGAATTGAAACCTACCAAGATAACATCGCAGCTTAGTTGATAGGTCTCGTTAAAATTCCTCGTGGTGTGATAGAAGATGTTTTTATTGAGGTCGACAAGTTTATTTATCCCGTGGATTTCTTGGTCTTAGATACCCAACCTGTCCCGACCTGCAGAACCGAGATAATGTGATTTTAGGTCGCCCATTTTTTAGCTACGTCTAATGCGATCATAAATCGTCGAAATGGTATTATGAATCTATCTTTTGGTAATATGACTATTGAGTTGAATATTTTTAATGTCAATAAGTGTAATCCGATCTAGATGACACGTGCATTGAAGAGGAACATGATAGGAACCTTTAGTTCTGGAGTCATTACCAAACATCATATCGTAAGATCCATTAGAGAGTTGTCTAGCCCATTTTAGCACGGATTTCGACGATGATAGCAACATTGAACAAGTAAATGCTGTTGGATTCTATTCCTATGTTAGATACCGATACATGGAAAGCTAGGTTTGAACCATTATTAGCGAGTCTACCTTAATCCCTTGTTTAGAAGAGCCTCCTAAGTTGGACCCTAACCATGCATTTTTAGGCCCATCTGATACTCTCCCTGTTCCTATAGCTTCCGATTTGGATAGTGATCAGGAGAGTAGGCCAGTGACCGTGCTTCAAGACAATAAGGAAGTTTTAGGGTGGACCATAGAGGATATTAAGGACATAAGTCCTACTTTGTGTATGCATCGATGCATTTAGAGGATGAACCACCACGATTATAACTTAGATAAAGCAATTGACCTTTTCGGGAACCCGATGGTCTAGAAATTAGGAATATTGTGACTAGTCTATTTAGAGACACCCAAAATTATAAGTTTGGGGGTGGACTTGGAATACATGCCTCTACCATTTCACAAGAGTATCTTCATATAGCAATTCAGTTGTTAGAAACCCATCCTCTGGTTGATGTGGCTTATCCAGGATATGATACCCAAATTGATTTTGTTTTCCCACCAAATATTTTTCAACCAATTGTGGGAACGTATGAGTTTCAAATGTGTCAGTTATTAAATTTTGAGACTTAGCCTAAGTACTTTAAGAGATTAGTATCGACACATTTTCTTATGATTGACCGCCAGTTTCATCATGGTTAATTATGTGAGTCAAAACTGACTGACTTTAAGGATCCGCAATTATTCAGGTTATTATTATGTGCTTCTAAGTTCTTATTTGAGTTTTTACAAACTCTAATACCTGAATCGAATCTTAGCTACAAGGAAATCCAACCCATGAAAATATTTTATTTGGACCCAGTTATAGAACCTGAACATGAACCACAGCTAGATATAGTTGTCTTAAACAGGACACTAGACAAGGGTGTGCTTTTCTTGGCAAGTTGGAGATTCCTTTTATTTGTGATAGCTCTATTTGGTTTTGATGACCCACGAGATATTTAATTTATTACTTTATGATTTTATAAGGTGACTAATCCTTTCTTAGTCCGATCGAAGACTTTAAACTTAGCACTTCTTGGGAGGTAACCCAATATTCATGCGACACGGTAATATATTTCCTTAACTCTTTTACTTCAAATGGTAACTATTTCTCCTTGTTCATGCTTTTAATTTTATCTTTAGAACATTGAGGACAATGTTAGATTTAAGTTTGGGGGTATGGGAGAAATATTTTAGTTGCATTGTTAAACTCCAGAGCTTAGAAATTTATGCTTATTAAGGATGGCACTAACCAATCTAAGTGGATTGAAGCATTTTGGTTGTAGGAGTTGAGGAACCAATCTGATTAGATGGAAACATCTAAAGAGTATATTCATAAAAGCACAAAGTTCAGGTGTTAGAGATAACATGATAGTTTCACCATATCTCGTTGAGTCCTTTTCACTTCTGTTTTTATTTTGTTTTGTTTTTAAACTATGTTTCTCTAAGTGATTGGGTGGGGCTCACGATTCAAGTTGTTACCAATGCTAGGGTGAATTAGAGTGATTGAGATACCCAAAAAAAAAAAAAAAAGTGAGACCGCACTATCCGACCAACGGAATAAATTCAATAAAGTCGACCACCTGGAACCCTTGTATATGCCAGTTGTGTTGACCTAGAGTTAGGATTATCGACCACTAGTTCCCTTGTATATGCCGGTCGTGTTGATATTAGTCGACGGGTATCTCAATCCATTAGGATAGGTTTATTTTAAGCGGAGGCCTTGATTGAGATATGAGAAACACCTTTCACTTAGTAAACATCAAAACCATCTATGTTTTTCTTTCTATATCCATCTTCTTGATCTATCTATGTGATTAGTTTTGACTCAGTTATATTGATGTCCATAGTGAGAATATCTAAGTAGAGCTCTGTCACTTATATATGAATTTTAGTATGCTTGAGTGCAAACTCGTGTACAACAATTGAATTTGGCATCAGGGTACTTCCTCCTGAGTCAATAAGTATGCCAACTAAGGGAGATTCTTTAGTGCCTTCAAGGTTTTGCGTAAATAGCTAGGGTCTGGAGTGTAAAGGTTTTGTGGGTATATCTCTTGTAAACCATCCCGAGACTATAACTCGGCCATTAGGGCCGCCTAGGGGTTTAAAGGCTTATTGCATACGCTAAATGCAATCGACGATGCCTGCGATAAATGAGTTAGGATTTTATTTTGTAGATTTGATTTGCTCTGGACTAGCAAATAATAAGTTTAAGGGGTATTTGATAGACGCATTTATGTGTCTATTTTCATCTCGATTTTCTATATTGTTAGTACCCATTTTTGTACTTATTATGGTGTTTTGTGTATTTGTAGGTATTTTTGAGAAATAAACATTTTTGGAAAAATCGGCTCGAAAAGTTTCATCCGGAGGACACCTACTATTCGGACTCCCATTTTGGATAAGGGGTAACCTAATTACTAAGGGGCACCCCATTTCTAGGCAACTACTATTTGCACCCCATCAGAGGATAAGGGGAGGTCATCTTCAAGAATTCAAATTCTCTGTTTTGGCGGGAAAAATGGCAGCAGCGAAGCAAATTTTGTGTTGGATTTCTCGGCGAGTTTTGATGAGATTCAAGGGCTGAGTTTTGTTGGGATCATCCTGTTAGAGTATAACAGAGTTGGTACGGGTGTTTTGACCCAACCAATTGGTCTAGATAAGCCGGGAGAAGCAAACAAAGGAGGTGAAGTTTATCCGGTTTGTTAACGGATTTCGGTGGAGATTGTGTCGGAGTTTGACGTGGAAATGGATTGGATTGGGCCTGTCTTGATGAAACAGGGATTGTAGGTGACTCGGATTCGATAAAATTGTGTTATATCTTCGGTTTTGATAAAACAGGGAAGTGGCTATTCGTGGAAGTTTTTTTGGCTATATTTGTGGAAGTTAAGTGCTGGGAAGATTAGAAGAGGATATTGTGATGAGGAGTGGATGTATCTAGTCCTGATTGAGTCCTGGGAGAGTTTGGGAGAGCTCAGACGACGTGCAGAGAAAGAAAAGAAACACGATAATTTCGTAACTTGCCGAGAGAGGAAAGATGAGATATTCTAGAGATTTCATCGAGTTATAATCAACCTGTGGGCTATAAAAGGAAGGGGATAGGTCATAGAAGTGGTAACGTACACTTTAGGGGAAGTTTAGAACATAACAGAGCACAAAAAACCCAAGTTGCAGAGATACGGGCGAGAGGTTGAAGAAGAACATAGAACATCACTTAATTGCAGTTGCAGAATCCGTGGCCTTTTCTTTCAAACTCAATAAATTTTGTCACAATTTCTGTAACAATTAATTTCAATTCAAGAACGATTATGTGTTAGGGTTCTTTGTAATGTTGGTTACAGAATAATTATATTCATTACAAACACGCTGTTTTATACCTTCTCTTCTATTTAATCAACTTTTGAGCAACAAACATATATTTTGAGCAAGTGGTTAATATGAGGAGCTAAACCCCATTGCTGAGGCGATAGAGGAAGCTGTTTTTCCAACAAAAAGTGGTATATTCTATTTTATCTATTATTTGCAAATATTATATGATTAATTGCTTTGATTGAAAATTGTTTGAATAATTTTTGTTAAGCAATTGTTATTTCTTTTGATAGAGCATGCTTGGACCTAGGTTTTTGATGTTCTATGCTTCGGATTTACACTTGTTATTTTGAGAATCTACTTGTTGCAATAGTTAGAATCAAATTGAATGAGAAAATTGCATGAATATAAATATTGGGATTAAATCACTTTGAACTTGGAAAATAGTGGGATCTTAGCCTCAGTGCCTTTTAATATTGAGAACATCTCTGTCTGAGTTTGTTATAATTTTTAGTGAGTTTTCTAGTTTAGTTTTGAAATTAAGTCTAAAAAAATCCTTCACAAGTCTGAGAGGAACGACATCTTTGTTACCACTCTACAACAACTTTCAAAATCACATCACTCATGCATGATGTTTTTGTTGATAATAATCGAAGTTGAGATGATTGATGTTCTGAAATTTAGGGAATTTGAATTAGTTTTTTTTTCCTTTCCCGTAATCCATTGTACGATGGTGTTTTATATTTTTTGTTTGTTATATTTTTCTTTCAGAAACTGAGTTCGGTCCCACATATTTCCTGAGGATTCTCTGTGAAAGTTCTTTCGAAGGGCATCTCCTCCGTCCTCGGATGGCACACGCACATATAATTGAGTTATGGGGCGTGATATTTTCTTACCTGATTCTTTATCCAACTTGCTTTTGATGCAATATTTGTCGCCGTGTTATTGTTTTGATATCAAAATGCATCTCAAAAAGTTGTTCCATGGTACAATTATGAGAACAACTATCGTAAATGCACCCAAGAGATGACTAGCCATCCAACGAGACACAAGAGTGCACCATGAGGTCCATAGACATGACATTGACCGACTTTCAAGGCTCTTTCTTTTGCTTTAAATACAAAATATGTGTCTAGCAACACACAAGTCTCACTTTCACTTTTCCTTCTTCTCTTTTCTTCTTTTCTGGATAGTGGAAAGTTCCAACTAAACCCTAATTAACCTCCGCATCAAACAAGGAAATGATGAGTAGATAGATCGGTTCAAATGAGAGTTATTGGTTGATGATGAAGAAGAAACATGTGGAAGAAGGTGGTGTTGGAAGAAATTTTTGGAGTTATAAATTAAAGTTGTTGTTTTAAGATTGAAGACCAAAGAAGAAAAGGAAGAAGATACAAAAATGGTGTATGTACGCATCTTAGATAAAGCAAATCGAGGAAAATGATAATATGTCTTAACCCTAGTCTAGTGAACAGGTAATTGTTAATTTCAGTTTTCATTGACTCATGCATGATGTTTTTGTTGAAAATAATCGAAGTTAAAATGTATGATGTTCAAATTTAGGGTTTATCCGAAATTGGGAATTTGGATTAGGTTTTTCTTTTTCTTTCCGTAATCCATTATACTATCGTGTTTTTATATTTTTGTTTGTTATATTTTTCTTTTCGTAAACCGGTCAGTCCACATACTTTAGAGGATTTTCTGTGAAAGTTCTTTTAGAAGGGCATCTCCTCCGTCTCAAATGGGCACGCGCACATATAATAGAGTAATGGTCGTGATATTTTCTTATCCAGATTCTTTATCCAACTTGCTTTTGATGCAATATTTATCGTCGTGTTATAGTTTTGGTATCAAAAAATGTATTTCAAAAGTTGTTCCATGGTACGATTATGAGAACAACTATCGAAATGCAACCAAGAGATGACTAGCCATCCAACTGACACAAGAGTGCACCATGAGGTCCATAAACATGACATTGACCAAATTTTCAAGGCTCTTTCTCTTGCTTTAAATAAAAATATGTGTCTAGCAACACACAAGTCTCACTTTCACTTTTCCTTCTTCTCTTTTCTTCTTTCTCTGGATGGTGGAAAGTTCGGCTAAACTAATTAACCCCGCATCAAACAAGAAAATAATGAGTAGATGGATCGCCTAAATGAGAGTTATTGGTTGATGATGAAGAAGAAACATGTGGAAGAAAGTGGTGTTGGAAGAACTTTTGGGAGTTATAAATTAAAGTTGTTGTTTCAAGATTGAGAAGACCAGAAAAGAAGAAAAGGAAGAAGATACAAAAATGGTGTATGTACGCAACTTAAGATAGGCAAAATCTAAATGATAATATCTCTTAACCCTAGTCTAGTGAACAGTAATTGTTAATTTGTGTTTTCATTGACTCATGCATGATGTTTTTGTTGACAATAATCGAAGTTAAAATGTTTGATGTTCAAATTTAGGTTTATCCTAAATTTGGAATTTGATTAGGTTTTTCTTTTTCTTTCCGTAATCCATTATACTATGGTATTTTGTATTTTTGTTTGTTATATTTTTCTTTCGTAAACCAGTCCAGTCCATATACTTTATAGGATTTTTTGTGAAAGTTCTTTCAGAAGGGCATCTCCTCCGTCTCAGATGGGCACGCGCACATATAATTGAGTTATGGGAGCATCCTTTGTGAAAAATTTTCCTTTTCCTTTTCATCTTCTTCATCGTCTGCAAGTGTTCTTTTCTTC
>JAJJWW010003059.1:0-181972 GCA_023531295.1 Papaver armeniacum
CAACAATCTTTATTTCCAAAAAATACCTACAAACACACAAAACACCATAATAAGGACAAAAACGAGTACTAACAATACGAAACATTGAGGACAAATTAGACACATAAATGCGTCTATCAGTCATTACCGATATTCAGTTTCGAAAAGTACATGACTAAAGGAACTGTCTGGAACAACTCTGAAAGTAATCAGGGGAGATGCTAGATATGCGTGGGAGGATCCAAGGATATGATAGTCGACATATTTTACTTCGAAATTGAAGCCGTGTTGTACTCTCTTTTTCCTTCGATCGAGAATAGTTTGTCCCAAAGGGTTTTGTTACTCGACAAGGTTTTTAGCGAGACAACGCCAAAAACATCAAGTATGTTGAACGTTGAAGACATAAAGATCGTCGTTGATATTACTAAAAATATCCGAATCAAATAAATAAAACGTGATAGTCTGTTAAGCAATGTAACTTCCGAATAACTAACATGGTCTTATAAACATTCAAGTCACCAAAGTAAAGTGTGATAAACTCCTTTTGACTGCATTAGACTAATGAAAATTGTCCGACATCGGGGGAGCATCTAATGGTCTGTTGAACTATTTCCCTTCACCGAGGTTACTTTTTCCTACGTGGATTTTGTTACTCGGCAAGGTTTTTAATGAGACAACAAGAAACACCGGAATGTAATTTCCCATCTAAGGCTATTCTCTTTCCCACGAGGATTTTCTCATGCTAAGAGTTGTGAAGCAACTAGTCAATTTCAACGGAGCAAAGTGATCATCTACAACCGGATCACCTTTACTTGCATCTGTCACGTTGTACTCTTTTCCCTTCATCAAGTTTTTATCCTACTGGGTTTTCCTTGTCAAGGTTTTAATGAGGCAACATATTTGAGTCCAACTATGTTCTAAGTTTTCTTAATATTGTACTCTTTTTTCTTTAGTTCGGTGTTTTGTCCTCCGAGTTTTCCCCGACGAAGTTTTCACGAGACAATTAACTTAGACTTGTCGGTCTTTGAAGATCGTATTTCATGTGATGAACTACATGTAAATTACGAGACAACATGTGAGATACTACATGTGAAGAGTTGTACCAAAGTTTTGTCCCACCGGGTTTTTCCTTGTCAAAGTTTTAATGTTGATTTCTGCACGAGTCATCAAGGAGAGGACGATATTTGAAGAACTACATACAAAGCACTATATGTGAAGTACTATGTATAAAGTTTTGTTATTGAACCGCACAAGGGGAGTGTTATAGGGCATATGGCCCATGGATGCGCTAGCCCACTACAATACTAGGATTTCCGCCCTTTCTTGTATAAATAGAATATCATACGCTATGTAATGGAGGTTGCTCTCGTCGGGTTAATGAAAAGTCGTTCTCTCTTCCTTTTCTCTCGTTTCTTATTATTACTCCAAAAATTCCTTGATTTTATGAATTTTCCCTAAAACCATGAAAATTCCCTAATTTTATGAATTTTCTCTAAAATCATAAAAATTATTATAAAATTGGGAAAACTCGTGGGACCAGGCTCTAGCTGGCCGGCCATGCCTCTAACCGGTCCCACACGCCTATTATTTTATTATTGCTTGTTGTTTTAGTTTCTCGATTCCATGAAAACTCCTCGATTTCAACAAAATACCTTGATTTTAACAAATCTCTCGATTTTATGAAAATTTCCTAAAATCATGAAAATGACATAAAATTGGGAAGAGTGCTCGGGACCGTGCCCATTGGCCACTGCCGGCCCCACACTCCATTATTCCCTATTTTATTATTATTATATTTCTCTCATCTCATGGAAGTTCCCTATTTCATAAAACTCTCCAAGCTTCATGGAATTTCCTCAAATCGGAGAAAGTACATAAAATTACATAAAATCGGGAAAGTGTGGGACCGGTGGCTTGTAAAGCAGCTGGCCATGCCCCTAGCCGTGGTCGGGTCCCACACCTTTCAATTCCTCGCTTTATTTATCATTTTTCATCATCTCATGTATTTTTTCTAGTTTCAAGAAACCCCTGGATTCTCGCATATTTTCTCGTGAATGTTGCTCAAACGCAGCATCGAAAAATACTAAAACTCTCAGGACCGAGACACTGGACACTATGGTGACACGAGCACATCCCTTGACCGGCCAAGGGTGGCTCTAAGGCCTGCAAACATCCGGTCCCACATGTTTTGAATGGGATTTTAACCTTATTTGCTCAATTACTCATATTAGGTTCAAACTTCTTCCAAACAATTAAGATTTTGCTTGAACGACCATCCATTGGTCCCCACGGTTACCAAGAGCTCGGTCCCATGACCTCTTGGTCGGTCCCTCCGACCAGGTTTTTATTATTTGTCGCTCACACGAGCATTATTTCAATAAATAATTAAACCAATCATTTGATCATTCTTTCACCAATCGGTCCTCTAAGAGACTTTGGTACTTTGCTCATTCGAGACATCCGGACGCACATGGTGAACTCTGTCATCCCGTGTAGCTTGGTCCCCGCTTCACTCGTAGATTGATTTGCAATAAATCATCATTTCGATAAAATTAGGTTTTGAATCCAGGAGCTTTGAGAAACATGATTCTCGAGCAGCATTCAAATACTATGATAACTTTTATGTTGATTCCATGATCTAACATTTTTATTTATTTTACTCGATCCAAAGCAATTCAAGATCTTAAATTAATATTTATTCCGGTCCTGCTACCAATAATTCATCAAACGAGCAATATTTGCTCAAACCTGGCAATATTTGCTCAAACTAGCAATATTCCCTGACTAGCAATATTTGCTCGAACCAACAATATTTGCTCGTATTCAAGAATATTGGTTCAACTATCAATATTATTCGACAATTCAACAAACACAGCTTTGCTCTGTCTTAGGTAATCAATATAATAATACCTCATCTCAAAGATACATATTTGATTCATGAATTTCAGTAATATTTGCAAAATATGTTCAATTCAACAATACATGGGCTCATCGTCCCACAAAGTCAAAGCAATCGACTCCACAATCACGAGATATCAATCGTGTCACATGGGGGATATTAACTCAGGGTTTTGGTCTGGCGTGTCTACGCACGTGTGTTCACCCACGATGAGAATGTGAGCAAGTCGTGCAATTAGTTGGAGGAGTCAGCAAAGTAGTGGGTGGAAAATTAACCAAGTCTCCGCATCGATGAGCAACCTGGTTTTAACATCGATTTCCCACTTCCTCACTCTCCGATTCCAAAGAAACTCGTCACACTTCATGGGATCATGGTGTTTTCAACTCCGGCATTATAAAGATGTCTCTGAATCCCGATTGAAAGGACAAGATTCGAACACTCGAACATTCTGTCTAAACAAGGAATTCTCTGGCAAGTTCATACAGACAATCTTTTGTCTACACGAACTCATCGTCTCGAGCATTCACTCTCAATTGAGAAAATTCAATCATTCATGAGCATTCTTACGCTGAATTCACAACACACCTACAATCTCGGATCACCATTGATCTCACGCATTTCTCAACCTTCCTCCTGCAGATTAACCCATCCTCTCTCGTGACCGAATTGACTTCTGGAACGACCATTGTTCTTGGTTTAGGTCGTGAGTCTTACAGTACTGATCTCTGAACTTAAACACTCCTTCTTGCAAGTAGCTATCTGGTGAGGTTCAACATTTTGCTTGGCTCAAGGAGTCTCCACACAGCTCGACTCTTCAATTCCGTAAAAACCAAAGCAAATCGCTTTTCCCCATCTACGATTGGCGACCACATCGGGAGATTAATTCTCGATTGCAATTTCACGATTTCACAAGATGGCGGTCTTAGGTCCGGGTTAGTTACAGGTTCCAATACAAACGGCGCTAGCACTAGCAACGAAAACAACAACGACAATGAAGATATCCCAAAACAATTCCGGCCTCTAATAACACCGACGGTGGTGACATTACTTCTCCTCACGCTAACACTTAAGGTCATCCTCGGTCTCCATCGACACCCGCAGGAAGTCGGAGGAAACAATATGGCTACGGCATAGAAGGAGCTATTTAATCAACTGAAAGCTCTCACTGATACAATGTCAGAGAAAACTCAAGGAAAGGGGAAATAAAAGGAGAAATCCTCAGATGATGATCCTGAAGTAATCCCAATCTCATACAAAGGGACGACGACAAAATCCGCAAAGTCCGCACGATTCTGCCAAAGAAAAAGAATCATCAAATTTCATTACCCGGGAAGATTTGGAGCGCCTTCTGGAGAACCATGGAAAGGACACATGTCCATCGTCACCGGCCTCCTTATCCTGCCGCTACGCAAAGGATCCATCTTCCGAAAGGTTATATCTCTCCAAGTTTCACCCTGTATGATGGAACTGGCAATGCTCGAGAACATGTCTCTCGTTTCCCGGAAGCCTTGGGAGAACATGAACACAACCACGTTGTTCGCTCCCAAGGAATTTTCAAAATCCTTTGAAAGGCAAGTGGGGCATACACATAGTACAACAACATCGCACCATTGACTATTAACAATTGGGGAGAAATGATTAATGCCTTCTACAGAAAGTACTTCTTCGTGTCAGAGCAAGTCACTCTCTCCGATCTTGGAAGAATGTTTAAGAGGGTCAGTGAAAACCCCAATGATTACGTGAAGAGATTCGTAGTCCGTGCATTGGATTGTCATGACCCAAATGTCACTGAGCAACAAACACTCGCAGATTTGTGCATCAACGGCATGCTCCCTGGGTCTACATGTGGCTCTACTAGAAAATCTTCGATTCCAGACTTTCTCGTAGCTTCATGAAGCCGCCAAGAGACTGGAAACCACCGCACCCGCTCTATTGGAAAGAGCACAAACCGCAAAGATCAAGAATCGCGAGGTACTCGAGGAAGCGTACATCCGATCAACAAGCAATACAACCCGCAACCTCCACAAATACCACAGTGTAAGGGAGCAAGCGCAAGGTCAAACCCTGAACAAGCATACTCACTCCTCCAAAGATGCAAAAGAAGGACAAACGTCAGGCACGGCTCCCGCCGAAGCATACAGAGACTCGATCAAGATGCACCGACTTTCCTCTCCTATTGGAGAAGTGCTCGAACTATTAGATGCTGGGATCCAAGATGGTGCAATCAAATTTCCATATGTCAGAGAGACCCAACCGAGGAAGACATGGAAAATCCTCACACGCGCCCACAGTGTTCGTTAATCATCCCACAAGTAGTCAAAGTCTTGAAACGCATATCTTGAGAAAAGGTTGAGTCAGAGAACTTAACTGGGGGTCAAGGAGTGCACAGATATCCTCCCAAGTCAGACCTTCTCCATTTCTCAAGCACCAACCAAAGAAGCAGTTCAAATATTGATAGAGCATGTTCCAGAATTACTCTATCCGTCGAAAGCGCAAAAGAGGAGACATGTTCACGGCTTTGAACCACATAGTATCCGAAAACGCTATTGATACCGTGTAAGTACCTTCCAACCTTCATCCACCGACAAAGAAATGTATGACGGGGATCTGCCCACCGCAATGCATATTAAAGGAAATGAATTCAGAGGGCATTTATTGATATCGGTACCGCCATCAACATCATTCCTCCGAAAACTCTCGAGCCGCCGGCATTACTCCGACAAGAAGCTACCATGCTCCCATGGCAACTGGGATCACGAAGGGACTTCCAGAGATGCATATGGCTGCATCAATCTCAAAGTTACATAAAACTCGCCCGCACCGAGACTAAGTTTTACATAATTCCGAGAAGACATGGGATATGACATGATTCTTGACGAACTTGGATCCACACTGAAAGAAAACTCCAACACCTTCAACATGTCCCGTCTGTTGCAAAGCTCGACTCAAGAAATGGAGGATACTCGCCATTCGATCACTTGGAAGAAGTTAAAGCTTTACTTTAACTCACACGTAAGCCTCGGAGAAAGTGCACATTCTTTCATCAAGAGGTTCCGTACTCAGCAAGTCTTATTCCTCTTCATGCCCATAATACCAATGTTGAAATATACTACTCTGTCCTGGGGACTTCTCCTCGCTAACAATTTAGCGACATTTAAAAGCTATGAGTGGATAGTCTCACTCAAGAAGATTACACCAAATGGTTACGCCTGAGCATCTCCATGTTGATCATTCTATTAAGAGGTTTATTGCTGAAGACATGGCTAAGCACGATAGGCAATATGCTGGATACTCTCCTCTACACGAGTGTCCATACGTGCCACAACCATGGAATTAGCAAAAAATATTCAAGGCGCGAACCACTAAGCCCAACAAATTCAAAGAAGGGGATTTGGTTCTTAAGGCGACTAAACGAGATCTCCATTCTGCAAGGATCTCTAATTGGGAAGGACCATTTATGGTTGCTAGGTCCATAACCGGGAGGATACTACAAATTGATCAACACAGATGGCGTAACCCCCGCGCAAGAATCACGAGAATTGGCTTAAGGCATTTGTCTCGAAATTATTGGGTATTCGAGGTACCGGACGCCCGAGCACTCATGACGTCCTGGATTTGGTACTTAGGATTTTCTTTCATTGTATTTTAATTCCTCCAAAACGTTTGCAATCCTTGCAATCAGTATTTGAATTCAACAATTTATCAAAATTCAGTTCATTTTACTTAAAAGAAAATCTCTATCAAATCTAAAAGAAAATCCTCAATCATCTACCAATCCAAAGTTAGCCAATATCAAGACCCAAATAAAAACCTCACCGCTCTCAGAAGTCAGAAGTTCAAGAGATTATGAAAATAAAATCAAAGAAAATCAGCAAAAAAGGATTTTTGCGCCTCTGCATCCTTCAAGATCTACAATTCCGCCTTCTCCTTGTTCAGCCCGCCTCAATGCCCTCGACATCTTGTCTTCCTTCTCCATCACAAAGATCATTGGGAAAGGGTATGTTGTTCTCACATGAGTCCTTGATAGCATTCATTTGCTTACGAAGCCACTTTTTACATTGAAGCCAAGTCTTTCCTAATTCTCCAAGTTAAACTCTCAATCAAAGAGTATATCCGGAGTCACAAGATTTCCGGCCCTAGTGCATATATCACTTACAACGCGCAAGATAATACCTATTTGCATTGTTAAAGCATAAGCACGCCTGTGGTTCCCGTCCACTATTATGTGACCAAACTTCTTCCATATTTTCTCGCATAAGCTTCCGTATATCCAATGGGAACGCCGAATCCACCTACTAGTTCATGATACGGGAGTGAAGCATCAAAGGGAGGATCAAAAGCAACTCCTGTACTTGGATATTCATGCACCACTATACGGTTCTCACCATCGGAGCAGCTTCTACAATCCCGGCAACAATTTCTTCAAGATTTCTACGGGTTTTTCTCGCTTCTTCTATCACCGAAGCAAAGAATAATATGGGTTTCCATAACTTCAGTGACAACCTTCTCATGGACTTAAAGTGAAAGGATGGTTGTCTCTTCATCAACAACTCCAGGGAAATTCGGGTTATCCTCATTGGTTTCAATATCCTCAACTTCGGTATTTGACACCTAATACGAAGATTACATGAGGTTAGAGTCGTTTAAGCATGAAACCAAATGGGATTATAAAATACAGCATACAATCAATACCACATCATCAAATTTCATCATTATACACTCATGGCACGAGCAAATAGCACGAAAGTCATGAAAATACGTTTCATGGTAACTTCGTTTGAAAAAACTGTACTCTACTCTGTACTAAAAGACGAACTGGGAGCAATTTACAAGGAATATGAGGATGGGTTATATACCATTCTATTCATATTGATGTCCTCTACAATGTATCAAAATTTCATAATAATCCGATGAACGAGCAAAGAGATATGGTCAAAACATCGGGCAACATGCAATCTGAAAAAGTTCTGGAAGTCTCCTGGAAGTTTACTGTTTCGACTTTTTCAGGTCCTAAACATACTCAAAACTCAAAAAGCTTCTTTGAAAAACCTTGGAAATTTTTCGGGCTTGAAGATACATATGCGGATCATGAAAATCCGACGTCAGATGAAGGTTTTACGGTGTTTTTGCTAAAAACTGAAATCTGAAATTTTCTGACGACGTATTTCGCCAAAATTACTTGTACACTCACATGGATTCTCATTCATTCACTCACAAATCAGCAATTTCATATTTCTATGAAGAGGTTACAAGATATGTGCTTACTTGTGGGGTCTTTGAAGTGTTCAAAGAGTTGGGATTGCTCATGTCAACATCAAGAGGTTCATCATTTTCATTCGGTTCCGAATCTTTGGAACTTCCTTCGCCTCTATTCTCAGAGGATGACCGAGTATCAGCACTCTCCACCTCCATGGCAACATCCTCCTGGGCATATTCTCAAATAATTAGCATTTTCACATGAGGCATTTATGTTTGGCTATGAGGGAGAGTACTCACAACATTTTCTTCTTCAACGCTCAAATCGAGATTATCTCGCCAAATGCCATAGAGAATCAAGACCATCAATGCTAGACGGAGCAAAATTCTGTAACCAAATAACAAATATTGGTTTCATGATCCTAGTAATGCGGATAGAATAAGTTACGGCGGAAAAGTGTCGACAACTCACCAAAGAAATAATCGGGGACTTTATGGTATTAGGCAACAACTTACAATTCTTGTTTCTGCCTTCTCCACCGTGAACAACTGTTTCTGCTTCTGAGAAATTCACTTCAAGACGAGGTCACACAGATGACCATCCTATAGGAAAGAAATTAAGGTGATAATCAAAGGCAATTATTTCAATTTTATGAAGAATGTGTAAAAGATACATACTGGTGAACCTCCTGGAGATGTCTTTCGCTTATCACCACCAGAGATGGGTTTCAACTGGGCAGAGAAGCAATCATATCGCCAAAGGAGGTTCTTTCACCAAAGGTTAACTAACCCCTACGAAATCATGAAGACGTCGAATTGCCGGGTTCCAAAATCAAGATAACCCGGAGTTACATATGTAATTCTGGTCCGCACAAGGGAACCAATAAGAGCTTCCTTCGACATGGGTACGGCCTAAACAAGTCTTAAGTTGTTCCACCGATGGTTTGCTCCTCCCGGAAAGTTGGAACGCATTGATCCATACCCATCCGATGGGCCGCTCTATCAATGTTGTATTCCTCCACCGAAAGTCTCCATATGTTGTCGCTATCAAATGACCTCGGAGTACAAACTCAACATGAAGGATCTTTCGCCATCGCTCAAGTCGACTAGATTTTAAAGTCATACTCTCTTTAGTATTGAAAGTTGTCAATTGGGAAATATAAGGAGGAATCAGCACCAAGGGACGGAAGTTGAACTCAGACTCATCGTCTAATACATCAATGAGGCGCGTTTGGACTGAATTTGCTTCGTGGACCAACGCATGATCCTGGCACTATCCCTCTCAGAGAAAATACGTCGAGAATCACCAACAGTCAACCCTTGCAAAATACTACGAGGAATAGGCGCATACTTCTCGAAGCGTTCCCATATCAAGGCTTTGAGGAACATCGTATTGGCGTAGCTTTCAATCTTGATAAAGCCATTTGAAACAATGAAGTATACGACCAGGGAATCCGGGTTAGAGTACAAAGAACCCAAGAATAAGCTACCTATGGGAAGTTGTTCACCCTGAGCCATCTTAATGGCAAAAGGGATTACAAATGGCTTTAACAAAGTCCCGCTGCCTTCAAACACGTCCCTAGACATCCATAAGCACAAAAAGCGGCGATATACAACATACCATCAAAGTTCGTTGAGAGGAACATCTCGTGGCCACCACTGTGTCAAAACAAAGTGAGCATAACAAATTTTTGCTTTAAGCCTTGTTAATTCTCTCCATCTCAGGTGTTAAGATGTTGGAGACTGCTTTCTCCTCCGTGGGAAGCTCTTCAGGAAAATTACCTATGATTGGAAGGTGCAATAAAGCAACTACATCTTCCAAGGTAATGGTAAACTCTCCCCAACTACATATGAAGGTATGAGTAGGAATACACCAGCGAGCAAGAAGGGCCACAAGACCTCGCGCATCATGAAAGATGTACAAATCTCTGGATGCTTGAATAGCCCTGACAACTTGTGCTTTATACAAAGATAGCTCTAACACGAGGATATCCCAACATGTGTCTTGACCATCCGGAAAACTTCTAAAGGGCGCGAGAGAGCTTGAATTCTATAATTGAAGCCGGAAGAGTCCTCGTTCAAGACAAAACCGAACAACTGCTCGAGGAGTCACCAATTTCTTTTGAGTAACCGTACTGGGGTTTATCAAAAGACGATGTGCTGGAGATCTGAGACGCTTTTCAGTTTACTGAACCTCAAAAAATGCATCATCTATATTCAAAATATTCTTGATTCCAGGTGTTTCGTATTCCTCTCCGCCAACGGAAGTCTCATCCATGCATGCATCTTCTCTAGAGACATCATTGTCTACACACATTTCATCTCTGGAAGCATCATTAGCTTGGGAATCAGACATTCTTGCCAAGTAGCTGTAAAATTCACGGAACATTTGCTTCAGTCTTCTAAATACAAGCTTCAGCAAGATGATGGAATCATGTGAATGGGAATACGACATCAACAAAAATGGTAATTCTTAACTCTTACCGCTTTGCAATTCCACTAACAATAGTGATCGTGCCACAAGAGTTAACAATCCAAAATTAGTTCGTTCCTTGAAACCTGCAATAACGAACGAGGCTTTATTAATCTTCAAAACTGATTTTTCATAAAATCATGGACATAATTTTCATAGCATGAACATCCACAACTGAACTATGAAATTTACACCAAGACAATATTTCATCATAAATAAATTGTCAAAGTTTCAAAATTACTCAGAACCCACGCTTCGATTTTATAAAGCAATAATTAATGTGAATTACTCACATAAATTCTCAAACTTTTATCTAATGAGAACAAACTCATGTGAATAAAATATGTCATCATATTTTTGCATAATATGTCACGGCTGCATAAAAAAAAATCTATTTTTCCTTCGTATGAGCATTATTCTCTAAAACGAGGTTTATTTCGGTTTTGTGAAAGCTCACACCTTTTAAGATAAAGTTTTGGTTTCCATGAAAGCTCATAAACAAAATTTTATCACTGGACACAGGGTCTATTTCCAAAGAAAAATCTCTCTCAAGTTAGTGGATTGTTGCTAGTTTCTTAAACTAACGATCGAACGAACATACGTTTAATAAAATAAGGGTTTTTCTACAAAACTCACTCTAATATATACACATGTATATAATTTCAACATGAACAACTCATGAAATCAGCAAACAAAAAAAAAAAAAAAATTGCGTACTGGCCGGGGAAGTTGGCCTGAGTGCTAGCTCCGTGGACCGGACGGATGGCGGCGCTCAAAAAAAAAAATCTTCCGCTCCCGCTAAGCTCGGACGTGAAGGTGATAGGAGGATGAAGAAGATGGTGGTAGTGTGGGAAGAAATAAAAAAAAAAGAATTAATTCCTTTTATACCTAATTTTATTTCCAAAACCTAATTCCATAAGGATTTCCTTTTGGGGCCCTACCCTTGAATCCTTAGACCAACCAAGGTTCCACCATCGAATCAGCGGTTCTACACCAATTTTTGCTCACCGGATGATGCTCCATTATGCCACTGGGGTTTCCACTCAAACCATGGTTTGCTCATTCAATAAATCCCAGAATGTCTTATTTTATGATTAAGTTCAATTACTTATTTCTTTTGTACCGGAAAATCACCATTCAATGCCGACCGAGGAACATGATTATTCCTCACTAAGAAGGGGACTTAATGTAGATGGTGGATTTTCGACAAAGGGTAAAATTGTAAAACTATACTCCTGGGATCCGGCAATCGGATGAGTATTGAGGCCCATGTCTCTCATTAAAGCATGAAAGCTCATGCCATAAATCTCGATCGAGAAGGCTGTCTCTCGCAGTATATGTAGATGTGTAGTCTCCCACCGAGGCCACGCACATCTCATGAATACCGAGCAATTTCAAGAATTACCCTGATCCCAAGAATCGATGAGTATTGAGACTCATGTCTCTAAGCGTGAAAGCTCATGCCATAAAACCTCTCGATCGAGAAAGTCTCTCGAGAAGATGAAGATGTGTAGTCTCCCACCGAGACCACGACACATCTCATATTGTATAGAATCGCAAGATTGGATGGCTCCTAGACAACATGTCCGCTAGTATAGAGCAATAACGTCTTCGTGGATGCAACCATGTTTTCCCCGACTATACAAGAGGAATATGACACTCCAAGCAAGTTCATATTGCTCAACCTCGTATAATTAATGCTCCTAGATAAGAAGCCCCGCTAGTATAGAGCCATTAGTTAATTATCTCTAATCGCCCGAATATCCAAGAATATTCTACGATTCTTCGTTATATTTCGTCACTTCAATTCGTGGTTCTTCCCAGCATAATTCCACGGGTTAGTGATAAATATTCAACGAGACAGGCATCTGAGCATCGAATAAGCCCTGACTAAAATGGTGCAAGTGTACTTAACAATAATGCACATACCATCATTTGAATGCGTAAAAACGAGCATTTCAAAATATGAATGAACGATGAACCTATGCAAAATAGGAAGGAAAATAATAATAATAAAATATTAGCAAAGGCGCCTGGGACCGGGCTCATCATTGGCCAGTCATGCCGTGACCAGTCCCGCGCCCAATTTTATATTTTGTCATATTTTATTATTTTTCCCCGATCTCGTGAAAATTCTCTCGCTCGAGCTAATCTCCTTCGTTTCAAGGAAATTCTCTAATCTCATGATTTTATCAAAGAAATAATAAAATTAGGGAAAGGTGTCGCGGACCGAGCACTGCCGGCCGGCCATGCCCTAGCCGTGGGCGGCCCCACACCTCACGTCCCCATTATTTTATTATTTCTCTCAAATTATGAAAATTCCCTTGATTTTATGAATTTTCCCTAAAACCATGAAAATTCCCTAATTTTATGAATTTTTCTAAAATCATGAAAAATTATTATAAAATTAGAAAACTCGTGGGACCGGCACCAGCCGGGCCGGCCATGCCCTAGCCGTGGCCTCGGCCCCACACCTCACGTCCCCATTATTTTATTATTTCTCTCAAATTATGAAAATTCTTGATTTTATGAATTTTCCCTAAAACCATGAAAATTCCCTAATTTTATGAATTTTTCTAAAATCATGAAAATTATTATAAAATTAGGAAAACTCGTGGGGGCTCTACCGGGCATGCCCTAGCCGGTCCCACACGCCTATTATTTTATTATTATTTGTTGTTTTAGTTTCCCGATTCCATGAAAACTCCCGATTTCAACAAAATACCTTGATTTTAACAAATCTCTCGATTTTATGAAAATTTCCTAAAATCATGAAAATTACATAAAATTGGGAAGAGTGCTCGGGACCGTGCCCATTGGCCTACCGGCCATGCCTTGGCCATTGCCGGTCCCACACTCCATCATTCCCTATTTTATTATTATTATATCTCTCTCATCTCATGGAAATTCCCTAATTTCAAAAAACTCTCCAGCTTTCATGGAATTTCCTCAAATCGTAGAAAATATATAAAATTACATAAAATCGGGAAAGTGTGGGACCGTGCTTGTCAACCGGCCGGCCATACCCTAGCTTTGGTCGGTCCCACACCTTGCAATTCCTTGTTTTATTTATCATTTTTCATCATCTCATGTATTTTTCCTAGTTTCAAGAAACCCCCGGATTCTCGCATATTTTCGTAATGTTGCTCAAATGCGCATCGGAAAATACCGAAACTCGTGGATCGAGACACGGACACTATGGTGACACGAGCACATCCCCTCGACCGACCAAGGTGGCTCTAAGGCCTGCAAACAAGTGGGTCCCGCATGTTTTAATGATTTTAACCTAATTTGCTCAATTGCTCATATTAGGTTCAAACTTCTTCCAAACAATTAAGAGTTTGCTTGAACGACCATCCATTGGTCCCACGGCCACCAAGAGCCTGGTCCCATGACCTCTTGATTGTTCCTCCTCATTCTTCATGACCAGGTTTTATTATTTGTCGTCACACGAGCATTATTTCAATAAATGATTAAACCAAAGATTTAATCATTCTTTCACCAATTGGTCCTCTAAGAGACTTTGGTATTTTGCTCATTCGAGCATTTGCGTACATGGTGAACTCATCATCCCATGTAGCAGTGGGTCCCTCGCTTCACTGCGCAGATTGATTTGCAATAAATCATCATTTCGATAAAATTAGGTTTTGAATCCTAGCTTTGTAGAAACATGATTCTCGAGCAAATTCAAATACTGATAATTTTATGTTGATTCCATGATCAACATTTTTATTTATTTTACTCGACCCAAAGAAAAAGATCTTAAATTAATATTTATTTTGGTCATGCTACCAACAACCATCAAACGAGCAATATTTGCTCAAACCGGCAATATTTGCTCAAACTAGCAAAGAAGCAATATTTGCTCGAACCAAAGAATATTTGCTCGATTCAAGAATATTGGTTCAACTATCAATATTATTCGACAATTCAAAGAACACGCTTTGCTCTGCCTTAGGTAATCAACATAATAATACCTCGTCTCAAAGAACATATTTGATTCATGAATTTCATAACATTTGCAAAACATGTTCAATTCAACAATACATGGACTCATCGTCCCACAAAGTCAAGAATCGACTCCACAATCACGAGATATCAATCGTGTCACATGGGGGGATATTAACTAGGGGTTTTGGTCTGGCGGATACGGCACGTGTGTTCACCCACGATGAGAATGTGAGCAAGTCGTGCAATCGGCTGGAAGAGTCAAAGAAAGTAGTGGGTGGAAAATTAACCAAGTCTCCGCACGATGAGCAATCGGTTTTAACACGATTTCACTTCCCCACTCTCGATTCCAAAGAAACCGTCACACTTCATGGGATCATGGTGTTTTCAACTCCGCATTATAAAATGTCTTGAATCCCGATTGAAAGGACAAGATTCGAACACTCGAACATTCGTCTAAACAAGGAATTTTTTGCAAGTTCATACGTACAATCTTTCGTCTACACGAACTCATCGTCCGAGCATTCACTCTCAATTGAGCAAAATTCAATCATTCGTGAGCATTCTTACGCCGAATTCACAACACACCTACAATCTCGCATCACCATTGATCTCACGCATTTCTCATCTTCCCTCCTGCAGATCAACCCATCCTCTCTTGTGACCGAATTGACTGGAATAACCATTGTTCTTGGTTTAGGCCTGAGTCTTGCGATTGATCTCTCAAACTTAAAGCACTCCCTTCTGCATTGCATTAGTGTGAGGTTCAACATTTCGCTCGGCTCAAGGAGTCTCCACACGGTCGACTCTTCAATTCCGTAAAACCAGCAAATCGTTTTTCCCCATCTACAATCCAATCAAAGGGATGTGGATCTCGGGGTAAAGCGTGGCTTTTCATCAAAGGTGTGGGAATTTATTTAGCTCTTTTGTGATTATTGTTATTTTCTTTCACAAAAGTTTATGCTTAATAAATTCATGCATACAGTTATGTATTCCATGCATTGTTTTATTTTAAACTCCGAAAGTACCGTTGATTCTTTTAATCTTTCCATTGTTTGGAAAGGAAATTGTATTGCCTTGTTTGTCTTTATGAATTGTTTGGGAAATAAGAATTTCCTGATTTGATTTAGGTGAGAATTTCGTTTTGTGGTATATAGTGGTTCTCGCTCTTTCTGGTGCAATGGTCATGTGACGAGTCACCATATTATTATCTAGGCAAAATGGACGGTCACCATATTATACATTGTTTAGAAGGAGTTAGTTCCATATACATGATTGTTTACTCTCAGAATTGGTTGTGTTTTAATGTTAGGGAAAACATGAATTGTTTTAAAACATTTCCAATGATTACTCAAAGTTAAATGTTATTTAATGGGTACCCCTTCTAGGGATGATGCTCACCCATTCCCCGACGGAGGACGGGATCGAGTTGCAGCGAAACCTTCAAAGGTTGAGTTTGTTAGTTGATAACTTCATTATATTTATTATGTTGTATATTCTATTTGTAAACCAAAATGACTATTGTATGTATCATTTGAGAGGAGTTCTTGTATATATTTTAGAGGGTTAGTTTTGGGGTTAAGTTTGTAGCATATTTCTTAATTGAATGTTTAAGTAAATGATTTAGATTTTAGGGCCTCTTTATTTAGTTAATCTATTGGATTAGGTCACGCCAGCTTAGGGCGCTACAACATTTAAACGGCTCAAAGTAATAGATGTAAGGAAGCATCATTATTTGAGCTCGATTGAAATCAATAAATGGAAACGCTCAAGGTGGAAATGCTAGACTCTGGAATTGAATGCAATGCATGATCATCCATATAGCAATATATTCGAATTTCTTCTAGTGAACACATGCACAACCATACAATGAATATCCATATGAGGAACGCATACCCACTAGTGAAGACTCCCTCTTCAATAGAACAACTCACTATGATTCTTCAAAGAAATCCAGTTGAGTTACAAAATGAAGATTGGAAGGAAACTTATGATAGGATGTTTGTTCTTCCCGATAATTTTTGAAAATAGTGTTTCTAGTCTACTCATGCAACTAACACTTTGAATATGAACCTAATCAGAGGTGACGAGTACACTAAAAATGCTACAATTTGAATGGAGAAACGGATTTTTGCTATGATGATGATGATGAATATGATATGTTGAAAAGGAGCGTGTATAAGGCTTAAAATATGATAAAATCTTTTGGTTGTAGATCGTTAGGCCTCTTCCTACATGGAACCTCTATGAATGATGCTTCTTTTTGATATTCATGCATGTGATGTTGATATTGGAACCCTTTCGTTATCCTGTGAAAATGAACAATGGTTACCTCTTTCGACTTTAGAAAGTGTGTGATGGTACAAATGATTTTAAAAGAAAACAACTTAGATACATAACCTCTCCTAAGTCACAAATTGAAACTCCTCCACCAACCCTGGGTGGTTTGTCTACAAAAATTGCAAAACCAACTTTTAAATGCCTAACTTAGGCTTAACTTTGTGCTTCCCAGGTCCTCTTGACTATTTTGCATCAAAGTATAACACCTTTAGGGGAACCAGGGCCATATGTGTATGTCTCCGTCTGTTCTTAGTAAAACTCATTTTGAGTTAGACCTTTTGCATAATGTACCTTTAAAATTGCAAGATTTGTGCTTATAAACACACCCGTTCATAAGTTTAGGTTCGGGGGAAACTCATTCCCATTTGGGCCTTACTTGCACTCTCATTTATATCTCATGTAAAATTTGACAATGTGTGTACATATAAATCTTTTGGGTTGATCCTCAACTCTTTAGACCGATTGGTTTATGGTGAATTTTCATTGTATATATCCGGAGGACTTGTTAAAATTTTTCTTTTCTTGATTCGGTTGAGTCTTCTTGCACATATATTATGCTAATCCGAATATGATCTCGTTGAGTATATTGGATTTAGTCTTGACGAATGAAGCTCAACCTTTGCTCCGTAGACATCTAAAAGAATCTCTTCCCTTTTATCTTATCAGCATAGTTCTCATGGTATGTGACTGTTTAAAATTTTTTCTATATGTTGACACATTGAGGACAATGTTCGATTTAGGTTTGGGGGTGCATTTGCATATTTTTGCATATAGAGTTTTTAGTCTTTTTAATCTTTTATTTTCATTAAAAAAAAAAAAAAAAAAAATTCAAAACTCTTTTTGCAAATAAAAACCTCCAACTTTTAGAGATTTTAGAGTCACTAGCATGCTTCAGCTATGTTTACATAGAGAATTTTAGACCAAAATAACAAAAGTTAGAAGTACCAGGGAAACGCATAATCGGGTTCCTTAGTTGATTAGAGCGTTAAAGTTGGATTTAACCATACCGAGAGGGCGAATTAGTCTTTTTTAGATATTCGGTAGTAGAATTGTGATCAACCATAGTGGAGACTACCCATTTTACATCAAGTGAGGCACCAACCTTCAAATTTTGCAACTTTCTAGAAAAGTGTTAGAGTGTGTGTCACCGTACATCACTTAGGGTAGAATGGTGAGCTACCCAACTTTCGCTCAATTTCAGCACTACTTTGATCTCTTGAGTGCAAGTTTTTGTCAATCATGAGGGTGACGTCTAAAGATGAAAACTCCTTCTAAATCCGATTTGTAGTTAGCATCACTCTCTCTCTCAATCAAGCAAAGACCCCATAGAAACACATCATCGTCGGAACGGGGAGCATCATCGAGAATATTGAAAGAAAAATTGATATAGTCAAGGTTTCGTGCAACAAAGAAAAAGAAAGAAAATAGGATGAGAATTAATAAAATTTATAAAATCAAGACAATACAAGTTGTGGAAAAATTGAGTGATAAAGTCCTTTATCCATGGAGTTATTTGTTTCATTGTTTTATTTTCTTTTCATGTAAAGTAAATTATCAAGTCGAAAAAAAAAAAAAAAAAAAAAAAAAAAATCAAAAAATCAAAAAATCAAAAATAAAATAAAATAATTGTAGTTCATTTTTATTTTTTATATACCACCATGGTAATGAAGAGTTCAAAAAGAAAAATCCAAACAACAAGAATATTGAGTATAAAAGTTAAAAATTGTCAAGTTTTGTGAAGTTTAGAAGTTCGTCATCAACAATTGAAGACCGAAGATTGAAGACGTTTCTATGTTTCTTATGAGAGAGTGATATTAATTTGCCGATCGGGTGAGGCGGAGTGAGTACTCCCACCCCTTACTAATGATTGATTTCCTTTCTTAGAGATCATCAGAAAAGATTCTTTTGTCCCCACCTATGTGGGTCTCCGTTTTACTTCGGAAGGTTATCCTTCTTACCTACAACGTGTGCAGATTTCTCTTTATTCCTCGCTGCATGCATACGAGAGACTAAAAGCGATCTTTTTGAGTGCAATTATTATAAAAACCCTAATGGTGAGGCGAAGTCGAGGCTTATGATCACAATCAATCCGAATTCTTTCATATGGTATGTTACTTCTCTCAAAGACTTAAGGACGAGAATGCGTTTCTTCGATAGTTCTAACTTCTGTTACTAGCATGCAGGAAACTCTATGTCCTCATAGCTTCTTGGACGCTTGAGACTCTTTACACTCTGAAATTGGAGAAGGTTTTGTGGGTACACCTCAGAACCCTCACGAGACTACAACTCTCGTCCACTAAAGGACACCTAGGGGTTTAAAGGCTTAGTGCATACGCTAAATGCATTCGAGACCTGCGACAGGGTATAGTTAGGATTTCTTCATTTCTGTTTCACTTGAGGACAAGTAAATTCAGGTTTGGGGTATTTGATGAGTGCAAATATTGCATATGTTATACACCTTTATTGGCATTTTACTCATCTTTTGTGCTCAAGAATGGGATATTATCCCAGTTCGAGTTTTCCTTATTTTCAAGAATAAATATTTGTACTAAGGTAATTTTGTGTTTTAGGTAATAAATAAAGCTCGGAGAAACTAAGGAGCCAAGAGCGAAGAAATTTGAGTCGAGCATCTATGGAGCAGAAAGCCGAAAACGTGACGCGAATCGGTTGCAACTCCAACAAGGAAGACGCCAGAGCTACCTAAGGCCGGATCCGAATCCCGCTCATTCAAGGCCGTTGAGATCTCATCCAAATACATCACACTTAGCTCCTTCACTCACATATATTTCGACGCTCCGCTCAACACTAAATCGCCTCGTTTCTCCCGACGGGTTCGGATCTCTCCCGCAAGATCAGCTCTGCCAGGGCCGTTCTCATCGAACCTTCTTTGCATTTCTTTACACCCTATCAACCTAACCTATACCCATCGAGAGAAACTCATTTCTCTTCTCCTTCTTCTCTTTCTTCTCTTCTCTCTTTTCCCACGCCTCTGCAAATCCCATCCTCACCCCGACAGTTGCAGAGCTCCACCTCTTCTTTCCCAGGCCAAGCTCTGCCAACACCACCACCATCATCACTTTGACCACCGGTACAACCATCATCACTGCCTCCTAGACTCTCTCCATCTCTGTCAGCTCAGCTTCTTCCTAGGAGCTAAGATCGAGATAGAAAGTTAGGGTTAGGGGTTTTTGACAGAGGGAACAAAAGTCATTGAGCCAGTTGTCGAGAGGGAACAAGCAAGTCGGAGAATACGGGTACACGGGTTTTTGTTTAATTATATTTTTAAATTAGGGTTTGATTTGGGGTTGCATGTATAAATAGCAATGGTGCAGCAGAATTTTTAATCCTTTGATTAACAGTGATGGTGATTTATTGTTTATTGTTTAATTATTATTTGTTAATCGGTTGGCTAGGGTTTCAGTGAGAGCCTAATTCCACATTGGAATTCAAGTATGTTTGAATGTTCTTGAGGTGTAATTTTATTAGATAACTTCCATCTTAATACTCAAAAGATGCTTTCTCACAATGGATACCATGTATCCATTGTAGTTAGACTCTATTTGTATTGTTGTATTGCGGCTCAATCCTTAGAATCATAGGCTAATTCCTTTGATTAGTTATACTTGATTAGATAACTAATGCCTGAGTTTAGTACCCTTAGCATTTGTGTATTGAAGTGTCACTAGGAGAAACCCTTTAGATAGGTGATAGAAGTGACAAGCTTCACTTATCTAACATAGGAACAAGAACTCAACTTAGTTTAGCACACAGTAAGAGTTAGTGGTGGAACTAAAGACTCTAGCCTCCCCATTGTCACTGTTTACCTTAGTTCATTGTCACTTCATCACATCTCAGCCATTTCGGCACATAAAACCCCCTGTTGTCACATTGTCACTTGAAATTGATTAAGAGCTGAAGCCTTAAGATCACATAAGGGCACCACAAGTCTCTCGTGGTTCGGCCGTATTTGCCCCATGCTTCATCGCAGAGACAAATGCACTTGCGAGGGTATCACTCGTAGGCTATAAAATAAACCCTTTCGGGCCTACAAGTTTTTGGCGCAGCTGAGGGACTTGCGTGCCTTCTGATTTTTTGTGCTTGTCTTTACCGAGTTCATATCCCCCTGTACATATTCACCTTGTGTTATTTCTTTTAGTGTAACTTAGATTATCATTGCACTTAGTGCATCAGAAGTTATTCATTCCTGCATCTTTACCTTTGTACTGTAGCTTAACTCTTAGCTTAATTCCTTGCATCTCATTATTTGCTATTTTCATATTTGCATTTTTAGTCTTGTACATCTACCTGTCACTGCACCTTAGTTGTTACCACCTCAGTTCATTTCCATAAGTGCTAGTTTGTTTTTTTGCTTTGTTGCTTTGAAGTATTGAGAACTCGAGATCATTTGGGTGAGATAAGGTGCCAGGAGGAGCTATCAACCTCAAGGAAGGAACAAGGAGTCATAAAACTAGTGGAATTGCCTAAACCCGGTGAATCTTTGGTGGTATTAGCTTCTAACTTTTCTTTGTATGGTGTATGTTTGATAACCTTAGTGCATGACAAACTTATTATCTTGCAAGCCCCCTGTAGGCCTGCAAGTTTTAAGTTCCAATTTGGAGAGCCAAGTTGGTGTGCATGACCAGTTAGCAAGCCTTAATCCCGAGCTTACAAATAACCATCGAGATCAAATTTCTCAGAGCTGTTCCATTTTCCTTATTGCCTGAGTCTTCTTCCGAACCCTTGTATGTAAGCTCACTTTGCCTCGGCATTTGTGTGAACTAGCATTACATTGCATCTAAGCATTTGAGTATACTTGCTTTGCCAATCGTGAAACCTACTTTAAGTCTCCATTGCTTTCCCGGTGTGTACTCAAAGCCCAAATTTAAACCTTGTGAGCCAGCTACCAACTTGCCAGCCCCAGAAGCCGCAAGTTGGAGCTACTGGGAAACAAAGTGTGGACAGACCATGCAAGCCCCTATGTTGCAGCTATAAACCACCATTTGGATAGCCTAGTTGAAATTTCAAGACTCAGAGTGAGACCTTGTGATAGTTCTCATCCTAACAATTGTAGGCTTGTATCATGGTACACAAAACCCCCGAGCTTAGAGGTTTGACATCAACTCGGACTTGGAAAAATCATCCAACCCCGCCAAGTCTTTGCATGTATGTGTAGGGTCTTCAAACTGCACCTTGCCGAGCCCTTGAGCTTACTTGCTTTGCTCGGCATTTGTGCATTTATTATACGTGTTGCCTTGCCTTGCTAACCCTGAGCATATCCTTGCAACCCCTTTTAGCCATTATGCGCTTTATGAACACAAGTTTTGTCTTTTATGTATAGCATAGCCCATAGATTTATCATGAGGAAAACAAGTCATACAGAATAACAGCCTCTCAAGTCTGTTGGGTAAATCTTCATCTTTGACTGTTAAATTGGCAACCCTTGTAATGAACTTAATCTGTGACCATGCATGCTCAACCGTGTACTAGGCCTTGATATCTGCTAGAGCTTTGTTGACTTAGGCATTAACTCATCAACCCCACCCCCAAGTCTGGGGCTTTATTTACAACTTAGCCTAACCAACTTTGAGCACATAACCGTAAAGCGAGCTGTGAACTGTGCTAATGAACTTGTTGCCATCACCTTGTGGGTGTTTTCTTTGTGAGCTTGAGCAAACATCCCACATAACCCGAGCATAAGCTTTTGGCCAAGCCTGTTAAATAACTGTGCACATTATTGTTTCCTTGTGCTTTGCAAAAGCCTTTGTCGTGTTGTGACACAAACTGATTTGTGACCACCCAGCCAAGGCATTGCACACAGCCAATGATGAGATGCTAACTCAAGACACAATGCACTTTCGTGCTAAATGCAGCTGTAACCATTGGCTACTTGGCCTCGAGTCCAACCACCGGGCTGCAATTTGCCTTCAACCCACCGATTTGGAACATCACAACAACTCGGTCAAGAAAAACCTAATTGTGGGCTTGACATTCCACTAAAATTCTCACCACAAATCGAAGCAAGCTTTCAATTAAACCCAATGGGCTGGTCATTCACATTCACATAAGCAATGAGCCCCATCAACCCAACTTCGGGCTCCACTTTCATCATTGGCCTACAAACGATCAAACAATCAAACCCAATCACCAGGTGCTCACAATCAACTCACAATAACCGTCTGTGCAACAAAGCTTTCACATTTCTCGACTCTGTCCCAACCAACAACCCAGGCATTGCACAAACCAATGGGATTCCCACAAAACCAAATGAAACCCACAAAACCAAACAAAACCCACATAAACCAAACTAGACTTTGAGTTCAATTTGAGCACTAAATCATGTCGGGATTTTGGTCCAGATCCGGGATACAAACAAATCCCTTAAAGAGCTTGCTTTACGGGCACGCTTCCACAAAGATAGAACCCCCACAGACCATAGTGATTTTAGGGACTATTATGAGCCTTCTCGGGGCCCCGACCTTCAATATTCATACCTAATCATTATAACCACATGTATCGGTCATCACGGTGGAGAGATGAACAATTTATACTCCCCCAACTCCTTGCTTGCAATCAATAATGGAAACGCTCATGGAGCAAAATGCTAGACTTGAATTGAATGCAATGCATGATCATCCATAAAGAATATGTCTCCAATTTCCTTCTCTAGTGAACCACATGCACAACCATACAATGAATATCCATATGAGGGAACGCATACCCACTAGTGAAGACTCTCCTTCAATAGAACAACTCACTATGATTCTTCAAAGAAACTTGATTGAGTTACAAAATGAAGATTGAAGGAAACTTATGATAGGATGTTTGTTCTTCCGATAATTTTGAAAATAGTGTTTCTAGTCCTACTCATGCAACTAACACTTGAATATGAACCTAATCTAGAGGTAGATGAGTACACTAAAAATGCTACAATTTTGAATGGAGAAATGGATTTTTGCTATGATGATGATGATGAATATGATATGTTAGAAGAGCATGTATATTTGAAAATATGATAAAATCTTTTGGTTCGGAGACGTTGGCGTCTCTTCATGAACCCTATGAATGATGCTTCTTTTTGATATTCATGCATGTGATGTTGATGTGGAACTTTGTGCAATTATCTATGAAAATGAACATGATTTACCCTCTTCTGACTTTAGGAAAGTGTGTGATGGTACAAATGATTTTAAAAATGAAAACAACTTAGATGTACATAACCTCTCTCCTAAGTCACAAATTGAAACTCCTCCACCAAACCTAGGTGTAGTTTGTCACAAAGGTGCAAAACCAACTTTTTCAGAAAATGCCTAACTTAGGCCTAGAACTTTGTGCTTCCCAAGTCCTCTTGGACTATTTTTGCATCAAAGTATAACACCTTTAGGGAACCACAGTTGGTATGTGTATGTCTGCCTGTTCTTAGTAAAACTCATTTTGAGTTAGACCTTTTGCATAATGTACCTTTAAAATTGCAAGATTTTGTGCTTTCAAACACACCCGTTCATAAGTTTAGGTTTGGGAAACTCATTCCCATTTGCTTGATCTTACTTGCACTCTCATTTTATATCATTGTAAGGTACATTAATGTGTGTACATATCGTCTTTTGGGTTGATCCTCAACTCTTTAGACTATTGGTTTATGGTGAATTTTCATTGTATATATCCTAGTAGACTTGTTAAAATTTTTCTTTTCTTGATTCGGTTGAGTCTTCTTGCATATATTATGCTAATCCGATATGATCTCCGTTGAGTATATTGGATTCTAGTCTTGACGAATGAAGCTCAACCTTGCTCCCGCCGACATCCAGGTAATCTCTTCCCTTTATCTTATCAAGCATAGTTCTCATGGTATGTGATCGTTTAAAATTTTTCTATATGTTGACACATTGAGGACAATGTTCGATTTAGGTTTGGGGGTGCATTTGCATATTTTTGCATATAGAGTTTTTTAGTCTTTTTAATCTTTTATTTTCATTAAAAAAAAAAAAAAAAAAAAAAAAAAATTCAAAACTCTTTTTGCAAATAAAAACCTCCAACTTTTAGAGATTTTAGAGTCACTAGCATGCTTCTAGCTATGTTTACATAGAGAATTTTTCTGACCAAAATAACAAAAGTTAGAAGTACCGGAAAACGCAATCGGGTTCCTTAGTTGATTAGAGCGTTAAAGTTGGATTTAACCATACCGGAGGGCGAATTAGGTGTTTGTTTAGATATTCAGTAGTAGAATTGTGATCAACCATAGTGGAGACTACCCATTTTACATCAAGTGAGGCACCAACCTTCAAATTTTGCAACTTTCTAGAAAAGTCATAGAGTGTGTGTCACCGTACATCAATTCCGGTAGAATGGTGAGCTACCCAACTTCGCACCAATTTCAAGAGACTTTTGATCTCTTGAGTGCAAGTTTTGTCAATCATGAGGGTGACGTCTAAAGATGAAAACTCCTTCTAAATACCGATTTGTAGTTAGCATCACTCTCTCTCAATCAAAGCAAGACCGCATAGAAACACATCATCACAAGAACCGGAGCATCATCGGAATATTGAAAGAAAAATTGATATAGTCCAAGGTTTCGTGCAACAAAAAAAAGAAAAGAAAATAGGATGAGAATTAATAAAATTTATAAAATCAAGACAATACAAGTTGTGGAAAAATTGAGTGATAAAGTCCTTTATCCATGGAGTTATTTGTTTCATTGTTTTATTTTCTTTTCATGTAAAGTAAATTATCAAGTCAAAAAAAAAAAAAAAAAAAAAAAAAAAATCAAAAAATCAAAAAAAAAAAAAAAAAAAATAATAATTGTAGTTCATTTTTATTTTTTATATACCACCATGGTAATGAAGAGTTCAAAAAGAAAAATCCAAACAACAAGAATATTGAGTATAAAAGTTAAAAATTGTCAAGTTTTGTGAAGTTTAGAAGTTCGTCATCAACAATTGAAGACCGAAGATTGAAGACGTTTCTATGTTTCTTATGAGAGAGTGATATTAATTGCCGATCGGGTGAGAAGTGAGTGAGTACTCCCACCCCTTACTAATGATTGATTTCCTTTCTTAGAGATCATCAGAAAAAGATTCTTTTTGTCCACACCTATGTGGAGTCTCAGTTTTACTTCGGAAGGTTATCCTTCTTACCTACAACGTGTGCAGGATTTCTCTCTTTATTCCTGCTGCACACATGAGAGACTAAAAGCGATCTTTTGAGTGCAATTATCATAAAACCCTAATGGTGAGGCAGAAGTCGAGGCTTATGATCACAATCGAATCAAATTCTTTCATATGGTATGGTTACTTCTCGCTCGGCACTTAAGGATGAGAATGCGTTCTTCGATAGTTCTAACTTCATTACTAGCATGCAGAAACTCTATGTCCTCATAGCTTCTTGGATGCTTGAGACTCTTTTACACTACAAATTGAGAAGGTTTTGTGGGTACACCTCTTGTAAACCCTCACGAGACTAC
Organism: Papaver armeniacum; assembly: GCA_023531295.1. Classification (NCBI taxonomy): domain Eukaryota; kingdom Viridiplantae; phylum Streptophyta; class Magnoliopsida; order Ranunculales; family Papaveraceae; genus Papaver; species Papaver armeniacum. Next base: position 26,293 of record JAJJWW010003059.1, read on the forward strand.
AACTCGTCCACTAGGGACACCTAGGGGTTTAAAGGCTTAGTGCATACGCTAAATGCATTCGAGACCTGCGGGGGGTATAGTTAGGATTTCTTCATTTCTGTTTCACTTGAGGACAAGTAAAATTCGGGTTTGGGGTATTTGATGAGTGCCAAATATTGCATATTTATACACCTTTATTGGCATTTTACTCATCTTTTGTGCTCAAGAATCAGATATTATCCCAGATTCCCGAGTTTTCCTTATTTTCAAGAATAAATATTTGTACTAATTAATTTTGTGTTTTTAGGTAATAAATAAAGCTCGGAGAAACTAAGGAGCCGAAGAGCGAAGAAATTGGAGTCGAGCATCTATGGAGCGAAGCCAAAGCTCGCACGCGAATCGGTTGCAACCCAACAAGGAAGACATGGGCTAGAGCTACCCCGACCCGATCCGAACCCGCTCATTCCGAGCCGTTGAGATCTCATCCAAATGCCATCACACGGTCGGCTCCTTCACTCACATATATTTCTCGATGCTCCGCTCAACACCAAATCTCCTCGTTTCTCCCCGACCGTTCAGATCTCTCCCGCAAGATCCAACGCTCGCTAGGCCGTTCTCATCAAACCTTGCTGTTCCCGCCTTACACCCTATCAACCTAACCCTATACCCATCGAGAGAAACTCATTTCTCTTCTCCTTCTTCTCTTTCTTCTCTTCTCTCTTTTCCCACGCCTCTGCAAATCCCATCCTCACCCCGACAGTTGCAGAGCTCCACCTCTTCTTCCCCGACCAAGCTCTGCAACACCTTCACCACCACCATCTCCTGCCACAACCACCAGTACAACCATCATCACCGCCTCCTAGACTCTCTCCATCTCTGTCATAGCTTCTTCCCTAGGAGCTAAGATCGAGATAGAGAAAGTTAGGGTTAGGGTTTTGCGAACAGAGGGAACAAAAGTCATCAGAGCCGTTTAATCAGAGGGAACAAGCAAGTCAGAGAATACGGGTACACGGGTTTTTGTTTAATTTATATTTTGTAGAGAATTAGGGTTTGATTTGGGGTTGCATGTATAAATAGCAATGGTCTGTGAATGTTTTAGTCACGCCTGGATTAGCCAGAGCAGTGATTTGTTGTTTATTGTTTAATTATTGTTGTTAATCAGTTGGCTAGGGTTTGGTGAAACCCTAATTCACGTTGTGAATTCAAGTATGTTTTGAATGTTCTTGAGAGTGTAATTTTTATTAGATAACTTCCATCTTAATACTCGATTACTTTACTCTCACAATGGATACCATGTATCCATTCAGTTAGACTACAACCGTATTGTTGTATCATAGCTCAATCCTTAGAATCATAGGCTAATTCCTTTGATTAGTTATACTTGATTAGATAACTAATGCTGGGTTAGTACCCTTAGTGTGTATTGAAGTGTCACTAGGAGAAACCCTTTAGATAGGTGATGAAGTGACAAGCTTCACTTATCTAACATAGAACAAGAACTCAACTTAGTTTAGCACACAGTAAGAGTTAGTGGTGGAACTAAAGACTCTAGCCTCCCCATTGTCACTGTTTACCTTAGTTCATTGTCACTTCATCACATCTCAGCCATTTCGGCACATAAAACCCCCTGTTGTCACATTGTCACTTGAAATTCAGTTAAGTAGCAAGCCTTAGATCACATAAGGGCACCACAAGTCTCTGTGGTTCGACCCGTATTTGCCCTGTGCTTCATAACAGACACCGTGCACTTGCGGTATCACTCGTAGGCTATAAAATAAACCCTTTCTCAGGCCTACCAGCTAACTGCAAATCGAACTACAAGAAGGAGGCTTTCATCTATAGACGTCACCCTTATGATTGACAAAATTAGCACTCAAGAGATCAAAGAGTAGTGCTTCTATTGGTGGGAGGTTGGGTAGCTCACCATTCTACCCGAATTAACGATGGTGACACACACTCAAAAGAAAGCTCTTTTAGTAGATGGAAAATTTAATTTGGTGCCTCACATGATATGAATACGGGTAGTCTCCACTAATGATTGATCAGCAACTCTAATAATGCATTTCTCCCTGCACCAAATTCGCATCACCGGCATGATTAAATCCATTATTTAACACTCTAACAAGCAAGAAATCCGAATGTAGTTCCCTAACACTTCCAAGTTCAATTATGTCGGTCAAAATCTCTATGTAAACATACCTAGAAGTATGCTAGTGACTCTAAAATCTTTAAAAGTTGAAGGTTTTATGTAAAACTTTTTTTTTTTAATTTTTTTTTAATTTTTTAATTTTTTAATTTTTTTTTTAAATTCATGCTTAACCACTCCCCCACACTTAAACCTTACATTATCCTCAATGTAATTGAATCCTCCTAGTAAAGTCAAGGTGGGAAATTTTAACATGATAAGAAACAAGAAAAAGAAATAAAAAAGCAAAAGGATAAGAAATACAAAACCTATGGGTTGCCTCCCATTTAGCGCTTGTTTTAAAGTCGATTACCCGACTTAGCTCTTGCAAGATTCATTCCCCATATACTAACAATCTGAAAATTTGAGGATCCACCCATAATACCTGTTTTGAAAACAATAACTCCATACAAATATTAGCACAAGAAAACAATAGTGAAATTATCGCTTGATAGAAATTTCCCCCACACTTATTCTCGTCACACTCTAAGTGTATAAAGAACATATAATTTGGGAACTTCCATGTATTCTTCTGGCAAACCGCATAGTGTTAGCATCAAGTGTTTCAATGGTGGATATTTAGAAACAAAATCATCCAAAAATACTTTCAAGCACATACATTCAAACCAATAGGAGGTAAAGGAGAAGAATCAATATGCAAAGGGTTAGACAAACCTTGCACAATCTCTTGTTTTGTGGAATCCTCTTCATCCTTAGAGAATTCATGTGAATTACTTACCTCTTGTATATCGTGGTCCTCTATCGAATCTTGCAACCAATCGCAGTTATTTTCTACCTTAACCAAAGTTTTGGCATCATTATAATCATTGGCAAGTTCAATTGGGTCTTCCACAAAATCAATCAATTTGGTTTCATCCTCTAGCATCATCTCTTCAACATTCTCATCATCTAATCGGGCCATTCACTAAAATGATTCTCGTAGATAGATTGTAAGATCCTCTTGTGCGGGTGTTACACCGCTTATAACAATAGGTAAGTCACACCCAATCTCCTCCTTTTGAATAGGTGAAGGATCGTTATTATGATCCGAGTTGGAATAACTTCCTCATTGTTGCAACGCTCATACACTTTCGCGGACTCATATCTTTCCCTAAGGAATTTTTTCCAAGCACTAATTGCATCTTCCTCAAGCTCTACCTTTTGAATAGGTGTTTGATCATTACTAAGATCAAGGCTCGAGTAAGCTACACTAGCGTCATCAAAACTATCCAAAGGTTGGCCTTTTCCAACATAATCATCGATCAAATATTCACTACACACCATAGGCACATTAGAATAGTTATTGCTTTGATAGCAAAATTCTTCTTTATCCCTATCCTCCTTGTATTGATCCATGTCTCTTCGTTCTTTAGCAATGCCGTCTCGACGTGGTTCCTCCCAAACATAGGGTTGCTGGTCTTGTAGTGATTCTTGTAACTTTTGTTGAAGATCCCCAATCATGTCGGATATCTTATCGCAAAACTAGAGAATTTGGATGATAAACAAAACTATCCTCCCATCCTTGTGATTGTCCACTTACATACCCATCATAAGGTTATTGATATATGAGAATATCCATAAGGTTCTGTAGGAATTTGATCATAGCCAAAAGATTGGTTTTGATTGTATCCTAAGGATGGTTGGAAGTTGCCATAATGTTGAGGTTGAAACTGTATTGATTGTTGTAATATGCTTGGTTTTGTCCACCATACATGGAAAACTGATACCTGAAATAAGATTCTCGAAACCAAGTTAGATACGGATGTAATCTAACAAAGCAAGAATAAAGCAAAAAGAAAAATAAATACAACTAAAATCGTCATTTGCTCCCTAAGAACGGCGCAAAATTTGATGCGTGTCGAGGTGCAATCAAATTAATATCTTATTTCACTCAATTAAAAATAATATAATGGAAGTCAAGTTCATTCCCACGAGGAGCAAGAGATTCTAGTTGTAAAAATTGTCACAAAAAGGGGGGATGTATGAAAACAAAAAGAAAATAAACAAAGCAATTAAAAGATAAAGTTGAAATCAATAAGAGAGACAAGACCAAGGAATCCTTCTTCGTTTGCAAAACAATGATTAAAGTTATGTTCTTTTCTACTTGTTATTAGTCACAGATTATCACCAACCGTAAGATAGCAGGTTCCGCTTTAGCTAGCCCCAAAATCCCTTATTTCACCGAGTAACAAGTCCGCTTAGTTATCGATTCTATTCAAAAGAACCACCTTGAGGTTCGCTTACAAGATGTAATTCCCGAATGCATTAAGATCTATGAATTTAGGTTTAGTACTAGTAGTTAAACTCGGTTCGCTTGGTCCACTTTCTAGCATTGTTTTTACACACAATCGCTCCTGGAATCCCTCCGCAAGGTCTCGTGTTTTCTACTTGTGTAAAGTGTCGAGAACGATTACTTATTCCCTAACTTATACTAGATTTAGATTAAACTAACAAATCAATTTAGCGTGCACTCTAAACAATCTATCAATCAATCATGAATGAATAAACATTCCTATTAGTAAAAACAAACGATAATCATGTGAAAAACTTCGAGATAGAATTGAAACAAAACTCAAATCATGTATTAAGAACTAGGAATTCATCCTCAATCAATAAAATTAGCTACTCATGTTAAGGAGTTCACACAAAGAATAAAGAAAAGAGAAGTGTTGTGTGTGTAAAAAGGTGTGTAAAAGATATAAAGAACTTCTCTATTTATAGGCTTAAATATTCTCCAAATCTTCCAAGGAATAGAACCCCTTTCCTTTAGCAATTCAATTTCCAAGTCCAAGCCTTTCTCAAATCTTCCATCTTCTCTTTCCAAATTTTAGCCCAATTCCACAAACCCATGAGTTTAGATGATTCTAGAGAATTCTCCACAAATTTTCATCCAATTTCCAAATTTAAGTCTTCACACCCATGAGAAGAATCCATACAAAATTCTGTAATTTTGGTCGCCGGAAAGCTGGTATTATGGCCGGAATCCGGCAAGAATAGTCACCTGAATTCTTCGACGTCACTGGTATATTCGACGGAATATTCCGTCAGTCCACCGTTAGGACTAACGGTCAACGGGTCAAACCGTCAGTCAACGGTCAAGGGAAGAGGTAGTCAGTAAGAGAGACAGCTGGTCCGACTCTTTGGCTTACTTTACTGAGTTAGGTCGATCACCGAGCTAGATGGTTCATCACGGTCAGTGATCCAGTTGAGTGGGAGAACCGTGCCGAAGTTTCTTATTTACAGGACTTCCAGCCAAGTTCAGCCTCACTTCGCTTCATTTCCCTGTTAAGAACCTAGCATACATCTAAAGAAATTCAAGCATTCATTTTGTTCATTCCTGCAGCTTCATTCTTCCTTGTAATCAACAGCAACTCAACCCTTCAAATCTGAGACAAACCCATTTCAGTTCTTCAAACAAGCCATCACAGCAGCATCGACAGCTCTACTAACTCGAATTTGAACAAACCCCATCTCTTATTCTTCCAGATTCATCTCAATAATTCAACAACTTGTTCTTCTCCAACTGAATCGGCATAAAATCGAATCAAGCTAACCCATTCTTAATCTCGAGCTGTTGAGCAGCGACACACAAATTCCATCTCACCAAAACACATGTGAAACCATAATTTCTCTCAACTCGTACGCACCATCAACGCAACTCTGCCAAGATTCAACACCTTTAGAACTTAATAAATCGTCACCGTCTCTTTCTTAATCTTCCTTCTCAGTCGAGCCAATCGATACCACCGTAAATCGGAGCAACATTTGTCTCAGAAACCCCATTTGAAACTTCGATTTCTTCTCAGCATCAAGCCCTAATTTCTTCGAACTTCATCACCATCATTAATGGCAACAGCCAATTTCTTCTCTTGATTCAACCACAGACCCATCTGTTTCATAGAAACAGCAAACCCTAACTGCAACTGAACCCAGCTCCAATTTCATCACCTTCAATTTCTCGATCTCAACAATGGTAACAGCAGCCATGACTGCTTTTTTTCTCTCTCGATTTCAGGTGTGGGAAAAAATGATTGATAGAAGAGAAGCTCGAGATAGTTAGGGTTATTTGGGTGGATAGTTACACCCCAGGGATAGGGACCACCCCACTTGTTAGATAAGGGCCATCCTACTTGGAAACCCCTTAACCTCTGCGGGCCCGGGCTTTAGTACTCCTCCAAAAGGGGTTGCCCCTTAACCTTGGCTGGGCTCCAGATAGTGTTCGCCCCTGAAATGACAATTTTGCCCTTTGTCTCAAATAGAGTAATTTCTTCTTCTTTTCCTCCGTGTGACTTCAAAGTAGCTACAAAACTCAAAACAAGCGTAAAATACAAAATTTACAAGAAAAATAGCAAAGAAAGCATAAACAATAGATAGTAAATAGGATGTATTCTACACCCTATCACAAACCGATCAAGTGGGGAAAAAGCTGGGTTGCCGGTGTGCGTGCTAGCACTTCGCTAATTACCCTTGGAATACTCCAAGTCGTCCAACCAGGCTGGCAAAGTTGGACGATCAGATACTTTAAGACTGCTTTGGACAGTCTATGCTCGTTCGAGCTCCTTCCAAATAACGCGACCACCCTACTTAGGTTTAGCGTTTGACAACATTGGGATGTACTTAGGCAAGGTCCGTCGGTTGGGGCGTTGGTGGGCCGCCGATGGTCATCATGATGGTTGCCCTATTTTCGCTTGGGCTTGGCCGGGAGCTTGTTGATTTTTGTGACCCAAATTGTGTGGCCGTGATCGTTTCTAAGACCGATATGGACGGTCTAGATTTTCCTTAAGGAAATTAAACATGTTCAATTGAGTTTAGGCTTTAGTTAAAAGCGCGTCGATACAAGATTCTCTTTGTCGAGAGTGATGTAGCATGTGTGGGTATTTTCATGCAAATCTCAATACTTGCACTTCAGGAGATTCATGCTATTCTCATTGAGAATGAACACTTAATCGTCATGTCATGTCAATGATGAGTGACCAAAGGGTGGCGGTAAACACAAAAATAAATTACAATTTCTTACTACTCAAAATATAAATATAGCAAGGGCAAGAAAGGATCGTTCCCACAGAGAGGACTTAGGTTGTCAAATTGTTTCGGTTCCTATAAATAACACCTAGGGTTTTCTGATTTTTATAAAATTAAAACTAAATAAAAACAAACAATAAAAGTAAACAAATCAAATCTAGGATGAGAAAGTATTGGTCATGGATTTCGTCTTCAGTCACAAACATGTTTTCAACACAATAACTAGAATTGATATTTTAATCTCAACTTTTATCAAAGGCCCTAGAATACCTTGATCGCAAGTATATCCCGCAAATCTCCTCTTGTCATCAACAAACACATTAAAAGATGCGAATATGAATTCTATCTTAGAGAACAACCTAACGTGTAAAAGCACTAATCAAGTTTAATTCCCTAGCTGCGTTAAGTTCTATGAAATCAGGCCAATCAAAGCAATCGAACGTGTAAAAGCACTAATCCGATTTAACAAAGGTTATGGTTCACATATGATCATAAGAATATATCACTACAAACTATAATCATATTTATGCTACTTGCAATTAGGAATTATCACTTTTTCGTATAATAACCCTAATCTAGCAATAAAGATGAAAGCAAACTCAATCGATTCGCGACTCGACTAAACACGCATTCAAATCATGTAACAATATTAATAGTAAATCATAATCGATAATATGGAGACAAAACTAATTTATCATATTAAAACCCATATTTGGAAATCCAACTTATTCCATAACCAATAATAAAAACTAGGTACTCATATTCATGGAGTTCATAACAAGAAGGAAGAGAAAACCTATCATGTTACTAAACCCTAGAAAACAAAAGTAGAGGCAAAGATATGAGATCCCCCCTATTGTATCTATGCTTCCCTATATATAGAGTTTTGTAACCCCTTCTTGAAGAAAACTAGGAAACCTAGTAAAAATAGGAAAGTGCACCTCCTTAATTGTGTCCCGTGCATCAAACCCCGTGCAATTGGCTTGCCAAACTCCTGCCAAAATTCCAAATATCGTTCATGTCCAAGTCTTGGCCATGAAAATTAAGAAGTCGCCTACGTACTGCCTATTGAGCTCGTGCATCAGCTGTGGAAGCCCAGCCCATTATCGTTCTTGGCTTGTCAGTTTGTGGAACTGACCCTATTCTCAATTCCATCTTTCCTCTCGATAAATTGTTCTCTTCGTTTCCTCAGTATTTAGTTACGGATAGATTTACTCCACGACTTAAAACTCGATTCCCTGACTTCTCAAAATCTCATCAACCACAGACTCCTCCATCGTCATTGCCTCGAGCTCAATTAACCACGATCAACACATCATCTCAACTTCCTCCGTCCATCTATCTCCAACCTCGTTCGTTCTCAGTCACATCGCCGTTATTCATCTACTGCCAAAGACTATCGAGCTTCCATCATTTCCTCCTTCGTATCTCATTGGCAGCGGCCATTACTTCTCTGTTTTCCCAGCTCGGCTTGTTCTTTTTAGCAAATGGCAGCAGCGACACTCGAGTCCCGACTCGTCTTCGCTATCATGGTAGCAGCAGCAGTCACCACCATTACCGAGCATCACTTTGTTCCACACTCATTTCTCGGCGAGAACCAAGTATCCATCTTCACGATATCCCACCACAGCAACCTATTCCTCGAGCCGTTCTTCTTTCATCATCCGATAATGGCAGTTCTGCAACTCCATTTATTTCTCGACTGAAATATCCCGAGCTCTATAACTTCCGATTACCAATGACTATCATACACATCGAAACCATTCCATCTTCTCAGTGACTGCATCTCTTCTCTGACCTTCGAGCATCAACCATCCTTCTAGACTGCATTGCCTAATCATCATCACAGCTAACCCATCTCGAGCTATTCTCTCTTCTTGAGATAAAAATGCAATAACATCTTGTTTCCTCGAGCTCCACTGGCAGCAAACCATCAATAAACTCCGGCAGAACCAAACTCGACAACAACTTCATCACCACAATGCCTAAACTTCAATCAAGTCGCAAAGAACTCGACTTCGGTGATGACAATGGTAGTTACGCAACAACCAGGGTATCAACTGGTCTCCTTTCTGAATCATCAGCATCCGTCGATCATCAATGACAGAAATCCATCATTTCATCACCGTTGCCATCATCAACCCAATCTCTGGCTTCACCCGAATGCAAGAAACCTCCATTGTTTAACCAAACACAAACAACACCTCCTTCTCGTTGTTTGGGCCCTTTTGAACAACATCGATGGTCATCATCACCATCTCCATCTCTAACGGCACGAGTATCACCACCAAGATCTAAAACTCTTCCCTGAATCGGTCGTGATATGGAAGTGAAAGACGACGACTTGACCTTGAGTAATTAAGCTTCTGTGCCTTAAGGTATTCAAATTCCAGCTTCCCCCATTAAATGACATGACTGCCTTTAGCAGTTCCTTTTTAATAGTCCACCCCTTAACATGATGACTGCCCCTTAACGTACAGTGGGGTGCAAATAGCACTTGCCCTACAAAATGACCATTGTGCCCTTTTGGTCTTCCAAGTCCTTCTTTTGCTCGTAACTTCTTCATACGAACTCAGAATGACTCCGTTCTTTCGCCACTAACCCGTCTTCTCGTCCTCTACAAAATGATGACTAGAAATCCTCCATTTGAACGAGTTCCACTGGGTCTTTGGCCCTTCTTCACTTGTGACTTCACTTTTGTAGCCATTTCCACTTTTTTTGGATGATTCATCTAATAAAACACAAATAAAAGAAAACAAGCGTAATATACAATAATTTGCAAGAAGATCAACAATTACTAGCATGGGATTGGCACCAAATATATGTAAATAAACCACTTATCAATGAGTTTGGCTGAGAACATAGCACGGAAAATACTAGGTTAATCATGCATTGATTAATAATGCTGGTATAAAATAGAAATCACAGAATATTTGGGATTGCTACTACGCGCACCATTCTGAGTGAATTTCATATGCATTGAATTGCTCAATGAGCGAGGAGGTTTTTTGCACTCGTCACCTTTCAAATGGCTTTACCCCTTGCAGGGTGACATCGCATTAAATACTTGTTTTACAATTTTAGCCTTGAACTAAAAACCACCATCAACACTAGGATGAAATCTTCACCTCATACCCATACATAATCACAATAGCATTCAAACGATTATGTTGATGTCTTATATACGAAGTTCAAAAGATAAGCGTTATACTTCGTATTGTATTCCTTAATACTACGTCTAACTAGAGTGTAATCATTCATGCTTCGCAGTTATGTTTTCAATATGCACGACTTGAAAGATACGTTAGGGAATGAAACAGTTCAAGTCAAATATCTCAAACCTCAAGTGGAAGGATGATGTTGTCGTTGTAGCTCCTTACTTATCCACTTCTTCAAGTCTTCACAATACTTGTAATGTCTCATATCCTAATACTTTCAAGCTAACCTATACGAAGTTGACTCTAGTAAATAATCAAGCGACTCTTTAAATGAGTTTTGGTTCACTAAAATATGACAACCAAACTTGACATACCAACGCTTGGTGGGTTCAACCGAGCTATGCTCTAACAAGCCTTGTCTAGCCGTTCGCAAATGCGAACAAACTCGGACCTTTTCACAGGTAAATCAGTTTGCAAACATGGTTCGCAAACAAGAGTTCCGGACCTGAACTAGAGCTACACAGTGCATATACAAAGTATACATGCTATGATATATCCATGCATTGGTTGTCGTTCTAAACTCTCATTTAATCTTGAAACATCTTTAGAAGATGACAATGGTGATCTTACACAGACCACTAGCTTTAAGTAATTTTCAAGTGATTAATCGATCAATACAAACTTCCCAAGTTAACATCAAATGATTGTCTCACACAAATCATGTAAGATGTTCAAGGTAATTTTCACATGATCATCTTGACTTAATATTTAGTTTCCGACAAATAAATTATCTTGAACTAAACTCGTCAAGTAGATGATGAACTTTAGCTAAAGCTAAAAGCTTCCAAACACGTATTTTGAAAAATATATAAATGAGATAAACTCAACTCGAAATATCGATTTGTGTATAATGTAAAATTCTATATAGCTATACGACTTAGTCTCTATAGAAGATAAAATAGAATAGACTTCTAAGTGATAGATAAGTTTTAGTCTCCACATACCTTTTGTTGATGAAGTTCCTCCAAGCTCTTCAGTAGATCTTCTTCTTCAATTGGTGAATGCCATGAAGTCTAAAGCTCAACTACACATTTTTATCCTAATCCAAGACATAGCTATAAGTAAACTAGAAATCAAGTATATAGTTTTGATCAACTAAACTTGACAAACAAGCTTGAGATAGCAATGCTTGTGAGTTCGACCGAGTAGTGCTCTAACAATATCACATAGATAAAAGTATCCTGAAAAACTTATATATTCCTAAAAATCCGCCCAAACCCCCACCGAGTGGGGGAAATTATCTCATCTCTTCCTTGGGTGAGAACTACAACCCGAAGAGAGTATAATTGTCTGGTTAACTCGTGTTTAAACACACACTGAAAGAAAATGACTAAACCGTGAAGAAAAGATTAAAAAGTAAAATAATATAACACGAAAAAGAAATAACATAAGACGCCAAAAATTTTGTTAACAAGGAAACCTGCAATCTAGCAGTAAAATCCTAGGATCTCGCCCTGTTTGAACACCACACTGTATTAATCCGTTACAAACACTAGCGAAGACTTGTGATGCCATGCCTCTAACATGATTTGATTTCCTTAACATATGTTTTAATCAAGGAAATATATTTATTTGAGGGATCTCCAGGTGAAAAATGTATCAAGCAAACCTCAACAAATAAGATAACTTATTATCTCCAAAAGGTTATACAGATGCCTAATTGATTATACGTCATAAGATCACCCTAAAACAAGTTCAGTTGTTAATATGATAAAACTAAAAACTTAGATACAAGGAACTCTTTGTAGTTTTTATCAATCTTATTCCTCAATCAATAGTTCATGAATGGCCATATAGCGGAAGAGACAAACCTTTAGAATAAACAAGAACTACGATGATCAAGATAAGATTCTAGATAACAAAGATCAATCAGATAAAAGATAGTCTGACCGGGATTCACGAATCCCAAGTGAATTCTTCAAAGTCGTGAGCTAATTATGTTTCTTGATGAAACCTAGGATTTTATAGGACGATTTTAGCCGCAATTAGGACATAGTATGCCTGTTAGAGCATTGCTTGGTCAAACTCGCATGCGTTGCTATCTCAAGCATGTTTGTCAATGTTAGTGATCAAAACTATAAGTCTTGATTTCTAGTCTACTATGGCTAAGGTCTCAGAATAGGATAGAAAGTGTAGTTGAGATCAAGAACTCCATGACAATCATCATACAAGACGAAGGACTACTCAAGGAACCAGTGGAACTTCATCGACTAAAAGGTATGTGGAGACTTGAACTTATCTATCACTCAAAAATCTATTTATCTCCTATCTTGAGACAAAAGTCGTTTTGCTATATATTCGGAGATTATACACATTTGGTATTTCGAGCCGAGTTTATCTCGCCTATCTATTTCTCGAAATATGTGTTGGTAAGCTTTCGCTTTAGCCGAATTCATCTTTACCTAGTGACGAAAGTCATGTTATGTTTCAATCACTTTGAAAATTGCTCTGACGAAAAATGGTTTGTGAATAACAACTATATAACATCCTCTGAGAATGTTTCAATGATTGAAATGAGAGTTTAGATTACATAACCATGGTAAAATATAATCATTGTTGTGGAAACACATATATGTATAAGTCCTTATTCCTTGAACCAAAGTTTGCAAACTTTGTTGATCAAGAGAACTAGGAATGGTGGCGTGAGCCAAGTCCATGGCAGGCGGAAGTTCTCGACCCGAGAATTTCTCGGTCCGAGAACCAGTCGCGAACTTGAGTTGGTTATATCTAAAAACGATTATTCTTGAACTCATGTTTAAATAAACTAACGAATGCTTTTGAAAACCGTGGCTATAAAGTTCATGAACCGATTCGAGTGAATCAAATCGTTTTTGCTTCGATTGTGTCTTGTGTAGTTACATAAAGATCTAAGCAATTGAACAACTCTCTAACTAGTTCATTTGAGTCATTTGAACTAGTTATGGTGAAGAAGAATATGGTTGATATGAAATTGCTCATATGGCTAACCTTTGGTTAACTATTGTTGAACCAACAAATGTACATGCTTGGGTACGGTTACAAAAGCCTAGAAACGTGCATTTCATGTGTGTATAACAAGCTAAGTTTTCGATCTAACGGTTGAGAAATATTAGCTTGAATCTAATCAGGTTTTCATCTAACGCAAGTGAATATTGAATGCTTTGTTACCAAGCTAACATTGATTGCAAACCCGATTTGAAAGACTATATAAGGGAGAACTCTAGCAAGCGGGAAACCTAATCCCCACACCTTACGTGTGATACTAGTTGTATAAGCTAGAGTCGATTCTCCTTTAACCTTGGGGTTTTTCTTCTCTAAACCAAAGTTAACGACTTAAAGACTTTATTAGGATTGTGAAGCCAAACCGATACTACTTTCTCGTAGTTGTGTGATGCGATCTTGTTGTTTCTATAAATGCAGTACAATTGTAATAATTGGCTTGAGATTTCTATCTCCTCAGATAGGCAAGATAAAAAGAAGTCACAAACATCTTCGTCTCATCGTTTGTGATTCGCAATACCTTTTCCGTCATTGTCGATTAAGATTATTGTGAGGTGATCGATAATACTAGGTTGTTCTTCGGGAATATAAGTCCAGGGTTATCGATTGGTTCTGTTCGCCTTGATTTATAAAAAAAGACTAACAAAACTCGTAGGTATATTCGTAGGAGACAGATTTATCTATTACCGTAGACTTTTCAGGTGTGATACAGATTTGTTTATTAAAGTCTTCGACTTTGGGTCGTAGAAACTCTTAGTTGTGGGTGAGATCAGCTAAGGGAATCAAGTACGTAGCATCCTGATGGGATCAGAGACGTAGGAGCATAAATGTACCTTGGATCAGTGTGATATTGGCAGGTGTTCAACTACAGTCCAGACCGAAGTTAATTTGGAGTAGGCTAGTGTCTGTAGCGGCTTAATACAGTGTGTGCTCAATCTGGACTAGGTCCTGGGGTTTTTCTGCATTTGCGGTTTCCTCGTTAACAAAATTCTGGTATCTGTGTTATTTCTATTTCCGCATTATATTTGTTTATATAATTGAAATATCACAGGTTGTGCGTTGGTCAATCAATTTGAATATCCGACCTTTTGGTTGTGGATTTAAATTGATTGAGACTTGGATATTGGTCTTTGGTACCATCCAAGTTATCTCTCTAGTATTTGATAAAGACTCGCAGATTTCTATTTGCTTGAATATATATCAAATCGAGAGATTGAGATATAAACTCTTTGATATACTTTTTGTCTAGATTGAGTCTGACTGTCTAGTTGATTCTCTAGAAAGTATATTGGAGTTTGTCCATACAGATTGCTAAGCGAAATATTGGGTGTGGTTGTTGTACCCCTCTTTTTCAATTGGTATCAGAGCAGGCAAACACGTCTAAAAGACCTTACAAGTCTGTGTTTGTGGCAATCTGATTCTGAGGACAACATATCTAGCATCTACGCATACCAAGATGTCTTCTAAAGCTTTTAACTATGCCAAATGTCTTGGGAATACCTCAAAGGATTACTCCTTAGCATATTCTTCCGAATTCCGAGGTAGAAAGGTTGTCCCATGTGTAAACATCTCTCTCTCCGATGAGACATTAGGTACTATGGCAAAAGCTGAAATGGCGCTCACCAGAATCTCAAAAAACACTGTTGAGTTTATTTATTTTCGGGATCATGATCAGCTTATTGATGAATTCGAAAGTCTCTTGATCGAGAACGTGAACTATATAACATCATTGAGTCCTTCTCTAAGAATATTGAAAAACTTCTCCAAGAAACTACTCTACAGCGTGAAAAGATTAGTGTTCTTGAGAATATTGCTAAAGAAGACTCAATTAGAGAAAAGCGGTTGATCGAGACGTATTCATCAGATCTTAACAAACTTCGTGTTGAGAAAGAGAAACTAAGCGCATCTCTTAGTCTAGCCCATGAACAGTGCGGTTCCTTGGAAAAGGAAAACTCTATCTTAAGGAGAAATTCTTCTGTACAAACTAATTCTCACGAATTACAGCACATGAAGAAAACTCCTCCAGAAGAAGGTTGTGTCAAGAAAAGTTTACATAACTTACAATCTTCTCATATGGCTATGAAGTTAAAACAGGTGCCATTTATTGCTTCTCCTCCACGAATTTGTACATTCTGTGGGAAAAACAATCACTATGTTATCCATTGTTTTGCCAGGAGGAAACAAATTTCTAAACTTCACAATTTGCTTCTTTCCACTGTCAATGGAACAAATAGTCAGTCGACTAATGCAGTTAATCGCATATCCACAGAGTGCCAGAATCCTTATAAATATGATCTTCTTCCTAGAAGTCATCACAGGGTTCAAGTGCAGTCTAGTGGTATAAATTCTCGTGCTACTAAAAGCATTCCCTGTGCTTATAAGACTGGTTCTGGTAAATCTAAGTCTAGAAAATGGATCCCTATCTATTATGATCCTCTTGAACCGATTTCAAGAGGTCCTATATTTAGTCCTCAAAAAGAAACCTCTGACGGATATGCTAAACGAGTTATGTCTTACTCTTCCGGAATGAGTGTCAATCGAATAAGGAAGAAGAAACAAAGACAATGTTCATTTAATGAGCTGAAGGCTCATACTTGTGTAAATTAATCACAAGGCTGCAGTCCCACCTACAAAAATCCTAGTAGTGTGAGAATTGAATAGGTATACTTCTGGCAAAGTGTCTCTGACTATCTAGCTAATTTCTTATCGTTCTTAGATGGATTTTCAGTCAAACACTTTTACATAAGTATTTCCTTTATACATGTTCTTTCGTTTTCTTTTTAATTCTTCTCCGTTGCTTGAGTCCCTAGAGCTAAGATTCATGGGTATTGTGCAAACTATCTTCACAAATAGCCATTTTGGCTAAGTCTTTGTGGACCCTCCTTCCAATGGGTGTTCGTACGGTCTCTTGGCTCAAGTACTGTGTTTATTATCCCCTAACAATATAGATAATGGATCATTAAGCTATAGAGGACTTGTTCTTCTAGGGTTTAGATGTTCATAAGTCTATTTATAAAATCGTTTGTAGACTTCCTCCTTCTCTAAAAAGATACAGTTTCATGGCTCCTGTAACTAGAGGCTCCACTGCCGGGATGCATTCGAAGTCGCTAACGAGCATCTATGTAAAGGAATTTCTTCCTCAAAAGTGAAGAACGTGAAGGCTACAAATAATGGAGTTGATTCTTCCTCTAATTGGTTCGTGTCTTTTTATCGCCTTGAAGATAACTTCGGGCTTGGTGAAAGAATTTATCAACAAAAGAAACAATTTAAAATCTCAAATTGTTTCATCTTTAGAAGAGTTAATTCACTATGAACGAATGTTGTCGCTAACAATGAACACCGTGCGTGAACTAAAAAGAGAACTTAGTGAGTTGACAGATATTTCTAAAGATTTGGAGGAATTGAACAATCCCATAATCAATGGGTTTTTCAATAATGAGAATGAATTCTCAGTAGAGGCCTTGAGAAAGCTCTATGATGCCTAGTAAATCTTCTATTTTTTCTTGTTTTTTTAGAAGAATAACTAGAGTTTGGAATAGACATTATTGTGATTACACATAGCTATGTCCAACGTTTTCATCTTCATGTTTTATTTGTTTAAATTCTAAAATTGTTTGGAAGATGATTTTTGCAGTATTAATCTTTATGATTTTATATATTGCAAATTGTTATGGGATATGTGTGTTTGCGTCCGTGAACTGTTATTGTCCCATATCTTGTCAAAAGTAAAGTCATTCGTATGTCGATATGCATGTATTGATAAAAGAATGAATGGACTTTTGACAAATACAAAAGTTAAGCCTATTTTTGATGGAAGATAGGCTAAAATATTTTGTTTACAAGGATTATGTCTATTGTATGTCGTTATTGTTTATGGGTGAAAACTATCTCTGCCGGTTTTGGTAATTTGGGGTGTGTGGATGAGAAATGAGTTAAAACCTTAAACAAATGCACCACACGGGAGTGCTTGTAGATTCGAGAAATCAATCTGTGCAAATCCGGCCTAAACCAAGAAATGGCCGTTCCAGACTTGTTTCGGTCACAAATTGAAGGAGATGGGGTTGATCTTAGGGAGGGAAGCGAAGAAGGTGTTGAGATTGTGAAGGTGTTGGCTATGTATGACTTGTATCAGAAAGCTGAACTGGCTTGCAGGATGTAAGCTATCAGTTCTGGTGTTTGAATACGATGGTATCAACACTTGCCTCTCCTCTGTCCTGGACTTGTTCTTCTTTGAAAAATAGGATGGAGAACCTATTTATACAAGTCTTTAGCCTAACCCTCGTATCTCGTGGGAAGTGGAGAAAGTGGAGTGATGGAGTAGTGGAGTAATGTGTTAGTGTCACACGACTCGAGGCTTGCCCACTTCTCCCATCATCACTTAACCGACCATGACTTCTTGACACGTTCTTGTGTGATGGCGTGTTGTGCGCTGCACGCCGTAAACCGCCGGACAATACCCCGGTATGTATCCCCCAGTTTGTGACATGATTGATGTATGGAATGTGTGGATCGTGGGACCCACAAAAAGTAGCATGTAATCTTAAATTGAATAAGAGTTATTCGTGAAGTCGATACTTGTGAAGTATCGTGTGTATTCTATGATCGCATCGAGTATACTCAAGATGTATGAAGCATCGCTGTTTGAGCGTCTCAAAATAGCCTCATGTCCAGCCTACTTCATGTGATGGTTTGGAAGTTGAGCAAGAAAATCCTCCCTTGACCGACCATATGGTGTGGTAGAGTGACGGATGGTGATCACCATGACGCCCGCACCGACCAATTAACTCCCGACTGTGGTGTTTAACCAAGCCGGTGAAGTTGGACTGGACGAGATGATCTTTGAGACACTCATCTCGCGACCGTTAATGAAATTAGGGTTTTAGAAGAGGTGCGCAAGCATCCCTCTTCACCGGTTGAATCCAAGCTTGGGATACGATTTTGGCCAGGCCGATCGTACATGCGTGTAGACGGCATGGCTGCAGTAGGCACCCATACCCCATTATCTCACGAGAGTGTGATCCGGGCCACTCAATTCATCCGGCGAAGTTGAGTGGTCGAGATCGATTCTGACGTAAAACTAGTGCCGCAAAAAAGCCGCGCATCGTGCCAACTTCGGGGGGCGCGTTCCAAGATGACCAATCTTGGCCTGTATTGGCCGATCGATCCGGCGTGTAGGTGGTAGGTGGCCGGTGTTCACACCTATACCGACTTGTCCCATGAAAACGTGATCTAAGCCACTCAAATCGTCCGGCAAAGTTGAGTGGTCGAGATTAGTTTGCAATCGGGAGTGTGACCACGCTAGTTTGGGCGGACGATTTGGGATAACCAGGCATGGTATGCCTTGGCCGATCAAGTGAGGGGATAGATGGGTCCACGGTGGTCATGTTGGTATGACCGGACCTGCTTAATCTAATCTTGGACCCTCCATTCTTGCCGGAGAAGATAGACGCTCGTGATGCTCAAAAACCTTAATTTTGGGTTTCATGATAGGTGTAGAATACACCGTATTTACTATATAGTAGTTTATGCTTTCTTTGCTATTTTCTTGTAAATTATGTATTTTACGCTTGTTTTGAGTTTTGTAGCTACTATGGAGTCACACGAAGGAAAAGGAGAAGAAATCACCATATTTTAACAAAAGGGTAAAATTATCATTTCACCAAGGAGGAATACTATATGGAGCCCAGCCAAGGTTAAGGGGAGGTCAAAGAGGTGTCCCTTATCCGGAAGAAGGAGTGAACTCGACCCATACCCAAGCCCACATGTCTGACCCTAACCTAAGCCCATCCATCCACACCCTGATCCACACCCTGCTCCACACCCGTACCCGAATCTGCCCCAGCTTTCATAACCCAAACCTAAACTCGAGAAATTCATTTCAATCAGTTTTCACCTGAATTGAATTTGGCTGCTGAAACCTAAATCGAGATTTCTCAATCATTTGAAGGAAAACCAAAACGAGAAAGAACAAGCAGCCATGGCTGCTCTTGTTAATGAAGTCGAGAAAGATGAACTCGAAACCTGAAATTAGGGTTCGATGTTATATGAATCGAGATAGAGAAGCAGCCGTTGTTATTGTTTGTCCGAGAAATCTAAAGAGAAATTCGAGAGGTAAAACCAAAGATGGGTTTGTGGTGGTTGTCATGGAAATCAAGAACAATGGGAATGACGATGGTGTTGAATTAGAAGGATGGATGTTGTTCAAATCGAGATATGGGTTAGAGAAATCAAAGATGGGTTTGTGGCTCGGGATAAATCGAGGATGGGTTTTCGGTTCCATTGTTGTGAAGCTCGGGAGATGAATCGTGGTCGATGAGATGTTGATGATGGTGGGGTTTGCTTCGAGTTTGTGATGAAGGAATTAGATGATGTTATGGGATGGCAATGAGGTGGAGTTGAAGCTACTGGTGACCGGAAATGGAAATGAAATCACTATGGGATGGAGTGTTGAACTGTGGGCTAATTGAGACCGAATGCCCGAATTACATTAGATGTATGCTTAGGCTTGATTACGATGGAAGGAGGTATGTTGTGTTGGTGTTGGGTTTGGGATCTTTGAGTTGTGCAAAGCAATGACTGAAATCGAAAAGGAAACAAATGGCAAGATGGGTTTTGATCTGAAGTCTTCTTTGTGTCAAGAATGCCGATGAGTTGATAATGTTGATGGTGCAGCTGTGGCTAATTAAGTTGTTGTGCTGATAATTGCTTAGTTGAATGTTAGGATTGTCTAGCAGGTAATGACTTGAAATGGGAAAGTGCTGATCCATGGAAGATGGCAGGATAAGGCAGAGATATAGGTGCAGCTGTGTTTAGAAGTGAGTCAGGTGTTGCTGCTATGAATGCTGAAGCTGCAATTGGTTGTGCCAGTCAGAATGAGGCAAGGAAGATGGTGCTGTGTGTGTCACTGCAATTAGATGGAAGTGTTGGTGGTTTTGAATTTAAGTGGCTCGAGCTGATCAGAGGACAATGTGTGTTAGCCATAGTATTGTTGGGACTCTCTGGGTTGAGCTAAAGATAGAGTTAAACTAAGTCGCAGTGGAGTGGTGGTTATGAAAATTGAACATTTCGTGTTCCTGGAGGTGTAGATGGTTGATTGAGAGCAGTGCTGGTGATTGCCATGGCTCTGGTGGTCTCATGAGTAGGATAGGGTTGGTTGTGTTTGTGCAACTGAGATGGAGAATATGAACTGCCTTAGAAGACCTGAAATGGGTGTTTTACAGTGAGACAGGGAGGATATGCAGCTGAAAACAAGTGAAGATAGAGTTCAAATTGGCAAGCAGGGCCATTATGGCTGGGAGCAAAGCAGTGATGCACCATCCTGGTGCAACACAAGGATTTAGCCTGGCAAGACTGTAAATGGCTTAGGCCAAGTGACTCAGGTCTGACTCGTCCTGACTCAGCCCATATTCGTACAAAGAATCCTGGTCGACTCGAGTTGACTCAGCCGAATTGGATCGTTGACCGCTGACTAACAGTTGACTGACGGTCGACCACTTTGACCGTTAGTCCTAACGGAGGACCGGACGGAATATTCCGTCGGATATTCTCTCGGCGGAGAAATTTCCAGGTGGCCGGCGGTGACTTATTCCGGCCGGATTCCGGCCATAATCCCAGTTTTCCGGCAAGCCAAAATTTCCAGAATTTTCTATGGACTTCTCTCATGGGTGTGAAGACTTGGGCTAGGGAATTGGATGGAGAATTGACTCAAATTAGGAAAGAGAAGGTGGAAGAGAAGATAAAGACTTGAATTTGGAAGTTGAATTGCTAAAGGAAAAGGATTCTAATCCTTGGAAGAGTTGGAGAATATTGAAGCCTATAAATAGAGAAGTTTTCTACATCTTTTACATACCTCTCTACACACACATCTCTACACACACAACAATTCTTTTCTTTTCTTATTCTTTGTGTGAACTCTTTAACATGAGTAGTTAATTTTAATGATTGAGGATGAATTCCTAGTTCTTAACATGATTTAAGTTTTTGTTTTCAAATTCTATCTTGAAGTTTTTCACATAATTATCGTTTGTTTTTACTAATAGGAGTGATCTTAAAGACATTCATGATTGATTGATAGATTGTTTGGGTGGCCAACTAAATTGATTTGTTAATTCGATCTAAAGCTAGTGAAAGTTAGGGATAAGTAATCGTTTCTTGACTCTTTACATAAGTAGCAAACACGAGACCTTGCGGAGGGATTCCGTGGAGCAATTGTGTGTAGAAACAACGTTAGCAAGTGGACCTTGAGCTAAGAGTCTAACTACTAATATCAACCTAAGAAATTCACAAAACTTAATGCATGAGCCAAGTTACATCTAGGTTGAGCTAATTCTAGGTGGCTTGGTGATTAGAATCCTGTGAGTCGAGAACTTCCGTGTCCGGTGATACAAGGGATTTAGGGTTTAGCACTGAGCTACGCTTTACCTACGGTTGGTGATAATTTGTGACTAATAACAAGTAGAAAAGAACATAACTTGATTCATTGTTTCGTAACGAAGAAGGATTCCTTGATCTCGCTCTCTTATTGCTTTCAACTTTACCTTTTAATTGCTTTGTTTATTTTCTTTTGCTTTTTACACCCCCTTTTGTGACAATTTTTACAACTAGAATCTCGTGCTCCTCGTGGGATCGACCTTGACTACCCTATATTACTAGTTAATTAGGTAGTAAAGTATTAATTAATTTGTTGTGGTTACGACACGCATCAAATTTTGGCGCCGTTCTTAGGGAGCGGCGGATGATTTTAGTTGTTTTTATTTTTCTTTTTGCTTTATTTTTGCTTTGTTGGATTCTATTCCGTATCTAACTTGGTTTTTGAATCTTATTTCGTGTATCGGTTTTCCATGTATGGTGGACAAGAGCAAGCATATTACAACAATAAATACGGTTTTCAACCTCAACATTATGACAACTTCCAACCATCCTTAGGATACAATCAAAACCAATATTTTGGCTATGATAAATTTCCCAGTAACCTTATGGATATTCTCATACATATCAACAACCTTATGACGGTAATGTGCGACAGAGAATTTGGAATATACTCCTCTTCATCGTGTTTTTCCTTCACTTTTTCCAAAAGAGGAGATACATCTATAAACTCTATAAACGGTGGTAAGCGTGTGAACGTCATTGTGAAACTTGCACGAAATTATACAAATTGGAAGATGATGGAGACTCGGAAGAGCTTGTCGCAGTAAATTAGTAGGACCATTCATATGGAACTTAAACGACGTCGGGATAAAGGTTATGAAACCGATGAAGATTCTTATTAAGGTGAGTCCGAAAATGAAGATGATTGTGTTGAAAAGGACCAACCTTTGGATACTTTTGATGACGATAGTGTAGCTTACTCGAGCCTTGATCTTAATAATGATCAATTACCTATTCAAAAGGACGAGCTTGAGGAAGATGCATTTATTGCTTGGCAAAACTTTCTTAGGGAAAGATGGGAGTCCGCGGAAGTGTATGAATGTTCCGACAATGAGGAAGTTATTCCAACTCCGGATCATAATAACGATCCTTCACCTATTCAAAAGGAGGAGATTGGGTGTGACTTACCTATTGTTATAAACGGTGTACCACCCGCACAAGAAGATTTTACAATCTATACCGATGAGAATCATTTTGTGAATGGCCCGATTCCGATGATGAGAATGTTGAAGATATGATGCTAGAGGATGAAACCACATTCATTGATTTTGTGGAAGACCCAATTGAACTTGCGAATGATTTTGATGATGCCGAGACTTTGGTTAAGGTAGAAAACGACGAAGAATGGTTGCAAGGTTTAATAGAGGACCACGATATACAAGAGGTAAGTAATTCACTTGAATTTTTTAAGGATGACGAGGATTCTATAATACAAGAAATTGTGAAAGGTTTGTCTAATCCTTTGCATATTGATTCTTCTCCTTTACCTCTTATTGGTTTGAATGTATGTGCTTCAAAGTATTTTTTGGATGATTTTGTTTCTAAATATCCACCATTGGAAACACTTGATGCTAACACTATGGTTTGCCAAGAGGAATACATGGAAGTTCCCGAATTCTATGTTCTTTATACACTTCCGAGTGTGGACGAGAATAAGTGTGGGGGAAATTTCTATCGAGCGATAATTTCACTATTGTTTTCTTGTGCTAATATTTGTATGGAGTTATTGTTTGCAAAACAGGTATTATGGGTGGATCCTCAAATTTTCCGATTGTTAGTATATGGGGAATGAATCATGCAAGAGCTAAGTCGGGCCGTCGACTTTAAAACAAGCGCTTAATGGGAGGCAACCCATCGGTTTTGTATTTCTTATCTTTTTGCTTTTTGCTTTTTGTTATTTCTTTTTCTTGTTTCTTATCATGTTAAAATCTCCCACCTTGACTTTACTAGGAGGATTCAATTACATTGAGGACAATGTAAGGTTTAAGTGTGGGGGAGTGGTTAAGCATGTTTTTAAAACAAAAATTACAAAAAAATTAAAAATTTTGAAAAAAAAAAAAAAAAAAAAAAAAAAAAAAAAAAAAGTTTTACTTAAAAATTCCAACTTTTAAAGATTTTAGAGTCACTAGCATACTTCTAGGTATGTTTACATAGAGATTTTGACCGACATAATTGAACTTGGAAATGTTAGAGAACTACATTCGGATTTCTTGTTTGTTAGAGTGTTAAATAATGGATTTAATCATGCCGGTGATGCGAATTTGGTGCGTGGAGAAATGCGTTATTAGAGTTCTTGATCAATCATTAGTGGAGACTACCCGTATTCATATCATGTGAGGCACCGACCAGTAAATCTTCCATCTACTAAAGAGCTTCTTTTGAGTGTGTGTCACCATACGTTAATTGGGTAGAATGGTGAGCTACCCAACCTCCCACCAATAGAAGCACTATTCTTTGATCTCTTGAGTGCTAATTTTGTCAATCATGAGGGTGACGTCCATGGATGAAAGCCGCCTTCTTGTAGTTCGATTTGCGTTAGCACCATTCTCTCTCTCGACAACAACGGATCCATAGAAACACTCTCATCATCAACAAGGAGCGACATCAAAATCTACAAGGAAAGTTGAAAAGTTTAAGGTTTACAAGCAACTAACGAGAAAAAGAGCAAATTTCATATTCAAGTAAAGCAACATACAAAGAGCGGATTTTTACATATTTGTTGAATACTTACAATACAATGAGGTAATTTTATATTCAAGTATGAAGACTTATTCATGAAAGCGAAGAAAATTAAAAGGTGAGAATTTTTGAAAGTTTATGATTTCAAGACGATACAAGTTGTGAAGAATCAAGGTAAAATACTTCTCCCACGGCCATGGTTTATTTTTGTATTTAATTTCTCTTAATTTCAAAAAAAAAAAAAAAAAAAAAAAAATTGAAAAAAAAAAAAAGAAAAAAAGAGAGAAAAACAAGAGAAATATTTGTTTTGTTAATAAGCCGTGGGAAAGGAAAATCTATAAGGAAGTTTCAAGCGACAAGGTTTTAAGGTAAAAAGAGTTAAGAATTGTTAAGGATTTATGAAATTCAAGGGTTTATCATCAATAGTTGAAACCGAAGACGAAGACGAAGAAGATAAAGACGAGAAACTAAGACGTTTCTATTGATGCCGTGGGAGAGTGGTGTTATCATAATTGGCGATCGGATGTGAAGGTGAGTAAGTAATCTCATCCTCGATAATAATGGTTGATTTCCTTTCTTAGAGATCGTCAGAAAAATGGTTTTTCAAAATATTAAAAGATGTGGGTTTTTAAAAATATTTCGGAAGTTATCCTTCCCACCATTCAACGTGATGCAGGATTTCTATCTTCATTCCTACCTGCACACATGTGAGAACCATAAAAAAAAACCGTCTTTTTGAGTGCAATTATCATAAAATCATATTTGGTGAGGCAGAAGTCGAGGCGAAATGCTTATTGATCGTTTCTCAAACACGCGTTCTCTCATTATGGTGTGGTTATTTCTCACTCAACAATTAAGAATGAGAATATGTTCTTTGGTATTTCTAACTTCTTATTACTAGCATGCGAAACTCTATGTCCTCATAACTCTTTGATGCTTAGGACGCTTGAATGCTTTGAAGTTGTGAGTTTTTAGTTTGATTTGCTCGAGGACTAGCAAAGTCTAAGTGTGGGGAATTTGATAGGTGTAGAATACACCGTATTTACTATATAGTAGTTTATGCTTTCTTTGCTATTTTTCTTGTAAATTATGTATTTTACGCTTGTTTTGAGTTTTGTAGCTACTATGGAGTCACACGAAGGAAAAGGAGAAGAAATCACCATATTTTAACAAAAGGGTAAAATTATCATTTCACCAAGGAGGGAATACTATATGGAGCCCACCCAAGGTTAAGGGGAGGTCAAAGAGGTGTCCCTTATCCGTAAGAGGAGTGAACTCGACCCATACCCAAGCCCACATGTCCGACCCTAACCTAAGCCCATCCATCCACACCCCCGATCCACACCCGCCCACACCCGCACTCCGAACCGCCCAGCCTTTCATAACCCAAACCTAAACTCGAGAAATTCATTTCAACTGCCACCCGAATTGAATTTGGTCTTTGAAACCTAAATCGAGATTTCTCAATCATTTGAAGGAAAATCAAAACGAGAAAGAACAAGCACCATGGCTGCGCCGTTAATGAAGTCGAGAAAGATGAACCGAAAACCCAGAAATTAGGGTTCGATGTTATATGAATCGAGATAGAGAAGCAGCCGCTGTTGTTATTGTTTGTCCGAGAAATCTAAAGAGAAATTCAGAGGTAAAACCAAAGATGGGTTTGTGGCTGGTTGTCATGGAAATCAAGAACAATGGGAATGACGATGGTGTTGAATTAGAAGGATGGATGTTGTTCAAATCTGAGATATGGGTTAGAGAAATCAAAGATGGGTTTGTGGCTCAGATAAATCGAGGATGGGTTTTCGGTTGCCGCTGTTGTGAAGCTCAGGGAGATGAATCTGTGGTCGAGCTGAGATGTTGATGATGGTGGGGTTTGCTTCTGAGTTTGTGATGAAGGAATTAGATGATGTTATGGGATGGCAATGAGGTGGAGTTGAAGCTACAACTGACTGGAAATGGAAATGAAACTGTTACAGGGGATGGAGTGTTGCAGCTGTGGGCTAATTGAGACTGAATGCCTGAATTACATTAGATGTATGCTTAGGCTTGATTACAGGGAAGGAGGTATGTTGTGTTGGTGTTGGGTTTCAGATGCTGGGAGCAGGCAAAGCAATGACCTGGAAATCGAAAAGGAAACAAATGGCAAGATGGGTTTTGATCTGAAGTGCTGCTGTGTCAAGAATGCTGATGAGTTGATAATGTTGATGGTGCAGCTGTGGCTAATTAAGTTGTTGTGCTGATAATTGCTTAGTTGAATGTTAGGATTGTCTAGCAGGTAATGACTTGAAATGGGAAAGTGCTGATCCATGGAAGATGGCAGGATAAGGCAGAGATATAGGTGCAGCTGTGTTTAGAAGTGAGTCAGGTGTTGCTGCTATGAATGCTGAAGCTGCAATTGGTTGTGCCAGTCAGAATGAGGCAAGGAAGATGGTGCTGTGTGTGTCACTGCAATTAGATGGAAGTGTTGGTGGTTTTGAATTTAAGTGGCTCGAGCTGATCAGAGGACAATGTGTGTTAGCCATAGTATTGTTGGGACTCTCTGGGTTGAGCTAAAGATAGAGTTAAACTAAGCCGCAGTGAGCCGGTGGTTATGAAAATTGAACATTTTGTGTTCGGAGGTGTAGATGGTTGATTGAGAGCAAGTCTTGGTGATTGCCATGGCTCGGTGGTCTCATGAGTAGGATAGGGTTGGTTGTGTTTGTGCAACCGAGATGGAGAATATGAACCGCCTTAGAAGACCCGAAATGGGTGTTTTACAAAGGAGACAGGAGGATATGCAACAAAACAAGTGAAGATAGAGTTCAAATTGGCAAGGTGGCCATTATGGCTCGGGAGCAAAGCGGTGATGCACCATCCCGGTGCAACACAAGGATTTAGCCCGCAAGATCGTAAATGGCTTAGGCCAAGTGACTGTGTCCGACTGGTCCCGACTCAGCCCATATTCAGACAAAGAATCCCTGGCCTCGACTCGAGTTGACTCACCGAATTGGATCGTTGACCGACTAACAGTTGATCGATCTGCCGACCATTTTGACCGTTAGTCCTAACGGAGGACCGGACGGAATATTCCCATTGATATTCTCGACGGAGAAATTTCCAGGGTGGCGGCCAGTGACTTATTCCTACGGATTCCGCCATAATCCCGGTTTTCCAAGCAAGCCAAAATTTTAATTTTCTATGGACTTCTCTCATGGGTGTGAAGACTTGGGCTAGGAATTGGATGGAGAATTGGACTCAAATTAGGAAAGAGAAGGTGGAAGAGAAGATAAAGACTTGAATTTGGAAGTTGAATTGCTAAAGGAAAAGGATTCTAATCCTTGGAAGAGTTGGAGAATATTGAAGCCTATAAATAGAGAAGTTTTCTACATCTTTTACATACCTCTCTACACACACATCTCTACACACACAACAGTTCTTTTCTTTTCTTATTCTTTGTGTGAACTCTTTAACATGAGTAGTTAATTTTAATGATTGAGGATGAATTCCTAGTTCTTAACATGATTTAAGTTTTTGTTTTCAAATTCTATCTTGAAGTTTTTCACATAATTATCGTTTGTTTTTACTAATAGGAGTGATCTTAAAGACATTCATGATTGATTGATAGATTGTTTGGGTGGCCAACTAAATTGATTTGTTAATTCGATCTAAAGCTAGTGAAAGTTAGGGATAAGTAATCGTTTCTTGACTCTTTACATAAGTAGCAAACACGAGACCTATGGAGGGATTCCGTGGAGCAATTGTGTGTAGAAACAACGTTAGCAAGTGGACCTTGAGCTAAGAGTCTAACTACTAATATCAACCTAAGAAATTCACAAAACTTAATGCATGAGCCAAGTTACATCTAGGTTGAGCTAATTCTAGGTGGCTTGGTGATTAGAATCCTGAGTCGAGAACTTCCGTGTCCGGTGATACAAGGGATTTAGGGGTTTAGCACCGAGCTAGTGCTTACCTACGGTTGTCAGATAATTTGTGACTAATAACAAGTAGAAAAGAACATAACTTGATTCATTGTTTCGTAACGAAGAAGGATTCCTTGATCTCGTCTCTCTTATTGCTTTCAACTTTACCTTTAATTGCTTTGTTTATTTTCTTTTGCTTTTTACACCCCCCTTTTGTGACAATTTTTACAACTAGAATCTCGTGCTCCTCGTGGGATCGACCTTGACTACCCTATATTACTAGTTAATTAGGTAGTAAAGTATTAATTAATTTGTTGTGGTTACGACACGCATCAAATTTTGGCGCTGCTCACGGGAGCAATGGATGATTTTAGTTGTTTTTATTTTTCTTTTGCTTTATTTTTGCTTTGTTGGATTCTATTCCGTATCTAACTTGGTTTTTGAATCTTATTTCGTGTATCGGTTTTCCATGTACGGGTGGACAAGAGCAAGCATATTACAACAATAAATACGGTTTTCAACCTCAACATTATGACAACTTCCAACCATCCTTAGGATACAATCAAAACCAATATTTTGGCTATGATAAATTTCCTACAGAACCTTATGGATATTCTCATACATATCAACAACCTTATGACTGGAAGGTAATGTGCGACAGAGAATTTGGAATATACTCCTCTTCATCGTGTTTTTCCTTCACTTTTTCCAAAAGAGGAGATACTATCTATAAACTCTATAAACGGTGGTAAGCGTGTGAACGTCAGAAACTTGCACGTAAATTATACAAATTGGAAGATGATGGAGACTCTAAGAGCTTGTTTGAAATTAGTAGGACCATTCATATGGAACTTAAACGACGTCGGGATAAAGGTTATGAAACCGATGAAGATTCTTATTAAGGTGAGTCCGAAAATGAAGATGATTGTGTTGAAAAGGACCAACCTTTGGATACTTTTGATGACGATAGTGTAGCTTACTCGAGCCTTGATCTTAATAATGATCAATCACCTATTCAAAAGGACGAGCTTGAGGAAGATGCATTTATTGCTTGGCAAAACTTTCTTAGGAAAGATGGGAGTCCGCTGGAAGTGTATGAATGTTCCGACAATGAGGAAGTTATTCCAACTCCGGATCATAATAACGATCCTTCACCTATTCAAAAGGAGGAGATTGGGTGTGACTTACCTATTGTTATAAACTGTACCACCCGCACAAGAAGATTTTACAATCTATACCGATGAGAATCATTTTTGTGAATGGCCCGATTCCGATGATGAGAATGTTGAAGAGATGATGCTAGAGGATGAAACCACATTCATTGATTTTGTGGAAGACCCAATTGAACTTGCGAATGATTTTGATGATGCCGAGACTTTGGTTAAGGTAGAAAACGACGAAGAATGGTTGCAAGGTTTAATAGAGGACCACGATATACAAGAGGTAAGTAATTCACTTGAATTTTTTAAGGATGACGAGGATTCTATAATACAAGAAATTGTGAAAGGTTTGTCTAATCCTTTGCATATTGATTCTTCTCCTTTACCTCTTATTGGTTTGAATGTATGTGCTTGAAAGTATTTTTGGATGATTTTGTTTCTAAATATCCACCATTGGAAACACTTGATGCTAACACTATGCGAGGTTTGCCAAGAGGAATACATGGAAGTTCCCGAATTCTATGTTCTTTATACACTTCCGAGTGTGGACGAGAATAAGTGTGGGGGAAATTTCTATCGAGCGATAATTTCACCATTGTTTTCTTGTGCTAATATTTGAATGGAGTTATTGTTTGCAAAACAGGTATTATGGGTGGATCCTCAAATTTTCCGATTGTTAGTATATGGGGAATGAATCATGCAAGAGCTAAGTCGGGCCGTCGACTTTAAAACAAGCGCTTAATGGGAGGCAACCCATCGGTTTTGTATTTCTTATCTTTTGCTTTTTGCTTTTTGTTATTTCTTTTTCTTGTTTCTTATCATGTTAAAATCTCCCACCTTGACTTTACTAGGAGGATTCAATTACATTGAGGACAATGTAAGGTTTAAGTGTGGGGGAGTGGTTAAGCATGTTTTTAAAACAAAAATTACAAAAAAATTAAAAATTTTAAAAAAAAAAAAAAAAAAAAAAAAAAAAAAAAAAAGTTTTACTTAAAAATTCCAACTTTTAAAGATTTTAGAGTCACTAGCATACTTCTAGGTATGTTTACATAGAGATTTTGACCGACATAATTGAACTTGGAAATGTTAGAGAACTACATTCGGATTTCTTGTTTGTTAGAGTGTTAAATAATGGATTTAATCATGCCGGTGATGCGAATTTGGTGCGAGGAGAAATGCGTTATTAGAGTTGTCGATCAATCATTAGTGGAGACTACCCGTATTCATATCATGTGAGGCACCGACCAGAAATCTTCCATCTACTAAAGAGCTTCTTTTGAGTGTGTGTCACCACACGTTAATTAGGGTAATGGTGAGCTACCCAACCTCCCACCAATAGAAGCACTACTCTTTGATCTCTTGAGTGCTAATTTTGTCAATCATGAGGGTGACGTCCATGGATGAAAGCCGCCTTCTTGTAGTTCGATTTGCGCTAGCACCATTCTCTCTCTCGACAACAACGGATCCATAGAAACACACTCATCATCAACAAGGAGCGACATCAAAATCTACAAGGAAAGTTGGAAAAGTTTAAGGTTTACAAGCAACGGAACGAGAAAAAGAGCAAATTTCAGATTAAAGTAAAGCAACATACAAAGAGCGGATTTTTACATATTTGTTGAAGACTTACAATACAATGAGGTAATTTTATATTCAAGTATGAAGACTTATTCATGAAAGCGAAGAAAATTAAAAGGTGAGAATTTTTGAAAGTTTATGATTTCAAGACGATACAAGTTGTGAAGAATCAAGCGGAAAATACTTCTCCCACGGCCATGGTTTATTTTTTTATTTAATTTCTCTTAATTTCAAAAAAAAAAAAAAAAAAAAAAAAATTGAAAAAAAGAAAAGAAAAAAAGAGAGAAAACAAGAGAAATATTTGTTTTGTTAATAAGCCGTGGGAAAGGAAAATCTATAAGGAAGTTTCAAGCGACAAGGTTTTAAGGTAAAAAGAGTTAAGAATTGTTAAGAATTTATGAAATTCAAGGGTTTATCATCAATAGTTGAAAACGAAGACGAAGAAGATAAAGACGAGGAACGGAAGACGTTTCTATTGGATGCCGTGAGAGTGGTGTTATCATAATTGGCGATCGGATGTGAAGGTGAGTAAGTAATCTCATCCTCGATAATAATGGTTGATTTCCTTTCTTAGAGATCGTCGAGAAAAAATGGTTTTTCAAAATATTAAAAGATGTGGGTTTTTAAAAATATTTCGGAAGTTATCCTTCCCACCATTCAACGTGATGCAGATTTCTATCTTCATTCCTACCTGCACACATGTGAGAACCATAAAAAAACCGTCTTTTTGAGTGCAATTATCATAAAATCATATTTGGTGAGGCAGAAGTCGAGGCGAAATGCTTATTGATCGTTTCTCAAACACGCGTTCTCTCATTATGGTGTGGTTATTTCTCACTCAACAATTAAGAATGAGAATATGTTCTTTGGTATTTCTAACTTCTTATTACTAGCATGCGTAAAACTCTATGTCCTCATAACTCTTTGGATGCTTAGGACGCTTGAATGCTTTGAAGTTGTGAGTTTTTAGTTTGATTTGCTCGAGGACTAGCAAAGTCTAAGTGTGGGGGAATTTGATAGGTGTAGAATACAATCGTATTTACTATATAGTAGTTTATGCTTTCTTTGCTATTTTTCTTGTAAATTATGTATTTTACGCTTGTTTTGAGTTTTGTAGCTACTATGGAGTCACACGAAGGAAAAGGAGAAGAAATCACCATATTTTAACAAAAGGGTAAAATTATCATTTCACCAAGGAGGGAATACTATATGGAGCCCAGCCAAGGTTGAGGGGAGGTCAAAGAGGTGTCCCTTATCCAAAAGAAGGGAGTGAACTCTGACCCATACCCAAGCCCACATGTCTGACCCTAACCTAAGCCCATCCATCCACACCCTGCTCCACACCCTGCTCCACACCCGCACCGGACCGCCCCTCGCCTTTCATAACCCAAACCTAAACTCGAAATTCATTTCAATCGCCACCGAATTGAATTTGGTCAATAAACCTAAATCGAGATTTCTCAATCATTTGAAGGAAAATCAAAACGAGAAAGAACAAGCAGCCATGGCTGCCGTCGTTAATGAAGTCGAGAAAGATGAACCTTAAACCCGTAAATTAGGTTCGATGTTATATGAATCGAGATAGAGAAGCAAAATTACCGTTGTTATTGTTTGTCCGAGAAATCTAAAGAGAAATTCGGAGGTAAAACCAAAGATGGGTTTGTGGTCTGGTTGTCATGGAAATCAAGAACAATGGGAATGACGATGGTGTTGAATTAGAAGGATGGATGTTGTTCAAATCTGAGATATGGGTTAGAGAAATCAAAGATGGGTTTGTGGCTCAGATAAATCGAGGATGGGTTTTCGGTTGCCGCTGTTGTGAAGCTCAGGGAGATGAATCTGTGGTCGAGCTGAGATGTTGATAATGGTGGGGTTTGCTTCTGAGTTTGTGATGAAGGAATTAGATGATGTTATGGGATGGCAATGAGGTGGAGTTGAAGCTACAGCTGACTGGAAATGGAAATGAAACTGTTACAGGGGATGGAGTGTACTTATTTGTGGGCTAATTGAGATCGAATGCCCGAATTACATTAGATGTATGCTTAGGCTTGATTACGTGGAAGGAGGTATGTTGTGTTGGTGTTGGGTTTCGATCTTTGGAGCAGCAAAGCAATGACCTGGAAATCGAAAAGGAAACAAATGGCAAGATGGGTTTTGATCTGAAGTCTGTCATTGTGTCAAGAATGCTGATGAGTTGATAATGTTGATGGTGCAGCTGTGGCTAATTAAGTTGTTGTGCTGATAATTGCTTAGTTGAATGTTAGGATTGTCTAAAGGTGTAATGACTTGAAATGGGAAAGTGCTGATCCATGGAAGATGGCGGGGATAAGGCGAGAGATATAGGTGCTGTTTGTGTTTAGAAGTGAGTCGTGTGTTGCTGCTATGAATCTTTGAAGTTGCAATTGGTTGTGCTACTGAATGAGGCAAGGAAGATGGTGCCGTGTGTGTCACCGCAATTAGATGGAAGTGTTGGTGGTTTTGAATTTAAGTGGCTCGAGCTGATCCAGAGGACAATGTGTGTTAGCCATAGTATTGTTGGGACTCTCTGGGTTGAGCTAAAGATAGAGTTAAACTAAGCTGCAGTGGAGCTGGTGGTTATGAAAATTGAACATTTCAGGTTCTGGAGGTGTAGATGGTTGATTGAGAGCAGTGCTGGTGATTGCCATGGCTCTGGTGGTCTCATGAGTAGGATAGGGTTGGTTGTGTTTGTGCAACTGAGATGGAGAATATGAACTGCCTTTAGAAGACTGAAATGGGTGTTTTACAAAGGAGACAGGAGGATATGCAGCTGAAAACAAGTGAAGATAGAGTTCAAATTGGCAAGCAGGGCCATTATGGCTGGGAGCAAAGCAGTGATGCACCATCCTGGTGCAACACAAGGATTTAGCCTGGCAAGACTGTAAATGGCTTAGGCCAAGTGACTCAGGTCTGACTCGTCCTGACTCAGCCCATATTCGGGACAAAGAACTCGTCGACTCGAGTTGACTCAAACGGAATGGATCGTTGACCACGACTAACAGCTTGACCTCGACGGTCGACCACTTTTGACCGTTAGTCCTAACGGAGGACCGGACGGAATATTCCGTCGGATATTCTCATGAGAAATTTCCGGTGGGCGGGTGACTTATTCCGGCTGGATTCGCCGGATTCGCCATAATCCCGCTTTTCCAAGCAAGCCAAAATTTTAATTTTCTATGGACTTCTCTCATGGGTGTGAAGACTTGGGCTAGGAATTGGATGGAGAATTGGACTCAAATTAGGAAAGAGAAGGTGGAAGAGAAGATAAAGACTTGAATTTGGAAGTTGAATTGCTAAAGGAAAAGGATTCTAATCCTTGGAAGAGTTGGAGAATATTGAAGCCTATAAATAGAGAAGTTTTCTACATCTTTTACATACCTCTCTACACACACATCTCTACACACACAACAGTTCTTTTCTTTTCTTATTCTTTGTGTGAACTCTTTTAACATGAGTAGTTAATTTTAATGATTGAGGATGAATTCCTAGTTCTTAACATGATTTAAGTTTTTGTTTTCAAATTCTATCTTGAAGTTTTTCACATAATTATCGTTTGTTTTTACTAATAGGAGTGATCTTAAAGACATTCATGATTGATTGATAGATTGTTTGGGTGGCCAACTAAATTGATTTGTTAATTCGATCTAAAGCTAGTGAAAGTTAGGGGATAAGTAATCGTTTCTTGACTCTTTACATAAGTAGCAAACACGAGACCTCATGGAGGGATTCCGTGGAGCAATTGTGTGTAGAAACAACGTTAGCAAGTGGACCTTGAGCTAAGAGTCTAACTACTAATATCAACCTAAGAAATTCACAAAACTTAATGCATGAGCCAAGTTACATCTAGGTTGAGCTAATTCTAGGTGGCTTGGTGATTAGAATCCTAAGTCGAGAACTTCCGTGTCCGGTGATACAAGGGATTTAGGGTTTAGCACTGAGCTAGCTGCTTTACCTACGGTTGGTGATAATTTGTGACTAATAACAAGTGGAAAAGAACATAACTTGATTCATTGTTTCGTAACGAAGAAGGATTCCTTGATCTCGTCTCTCTTATTGCTTTCAACTTTACCTTTTATTTGCTTTGTTTATTTTCTTTTGCTTTTTACACCCCCTTTGTGACAATTTTTACAACTAGAATCTCGTGCTCCTCGTGGATCGACCTTGACTACCCTATATTACTAGTTAATTAGGTAGTAAAGTATTAATTAATTTGTTGTGGTTACGACACGCATCAAATTTTGGCGCCGTTGTCGGGAGCAATGGATGATTTTAGTTGTTTTTATTTTTCTTTTTGCTTTATTTTTGCTTTGTTGGATTCTATTCCGTATCTAACTTGGTTTTTGAATCTTATTTCTGTTATCGTTTTTCCATGTACGGTGGACAAGAGCAAGCATATTACAACAATAAATACGGTTTTCAACCTCAACATTATGACAACTTCCAACCATCCTTAGGATACAATCAAAACCAATATTTTGGCTATGATAAATTTCCTACGAACCTTATGGATATTCTCATACATATCAACAACCTTATGACGGTAATATGCAGACAGAGAATTTGGAATATACTCCTCTTCATCGTGTTTTTCCTTCACTTTTTCCAAAAGAGGAGATACAGTCTATAAACTCTATAAACGGTGGTAAGCGTGTGAACGTCAGGAAACTTGCACAGAAAATTATACAAATTGGAAGATGATGGAGACTCGGAAGAGCTTGTCTAAATTAGTAGGACCATTCATATGGAACTTAAACGACGTCTGGATAAAGGTTATGAAACCGATGAAGATTCTTATTATGGTGAGTCCGAAAATGAAGATGATTGTGTTGAAAAGGACCAACCTTTGGATACTTTTGATGACGATAGTGTAGCTTACTCGAGCCTTGATCTTAATAATGATCAATCACATATTCAAAAGGACGAGCTTGAGGAAGATGCATTTATTGCTTGGCAAAAATTTCTTAGGGAAAGATGGGAGTCTGCGAAAGTGTATGAATGTTCCGACAATGAGGAAGTTATTCCAACTCCCGGATCATAATAACGATCCTTCACCTATTCAAAAGGAGGAGATTGGGTGTGACTTACCTATTGTTATAAACGGTGTACCACCCGCACAAGAAGATTTTACAATCTATACCGATGAGAATCATTTTTTGGAAGAATGGCCCGATTCGATGATGAGAATGTTGAAGAGATGATGCTAGAGGATGAAACCACATTCATTGATTTTGTGGAAGACCCAATTGAACTTGCGAATGATTTTGATGATGCCGAGACTTTGGTTAAGGTAGAAAACGACGAAGAATGGTTGCAAGGTTTAATAGAGGACCACGATATACAAGAGGTAAGTAATTCACTTGAATTTTTTAAGGATGACGAGGATTCTATAATACAAGAAATTGTGAAAGGTTTGTCTAATCCTTTGCATATTGATTCTTCTCCTTTACCTCTTATTGGTTTGAATGTATGTGCTTCAAAGTATTTTTGGATGATTTTGTTTCTAAATATCCACCATTGGAAACACTTGATGCTAACACTATGTGTGTTTGCCAAGAGGAATACATGGAAGTTCCCGAATTCTATGTTCTTTATACACTTCCGAGTGTGGACGAGAATAAGTGTGGGGGAAATTTCTATCGAGCGATAATTTCACCATTGTTTTCTTGTGCTAATATTTGAATGGAGTTATTGTTTGCAAAACAGGTATTATGGGTGGATCCTCAAATTTTCCGATTGTTAGTATATGGGGAATGAATCATGCAAGAGCTAAGTCGGGCCGTCGACTTTAAAACAAGCGCTTCATGGGAGGCAACCCATCGGTTTTGTATTTCTTATCTTTTTGCTTTTTGCTTTTTGTTATTTCTTTTTCTTGTTTCTTATCATATTAAAATCTCCCACATTGACTTTACTAGGAGGATTCAATTACATTGAGGACAATGTAAGGTTTAAGTGTGGGGGAGTGGTTAAGCATGTTTTTAAACAAAAATTACAAAAAAATTAAAAAAATTTTTTAAAAAAAAAAAAAAAAAAGTTTTACTTAAAAATTCCAACTTTTAAAGATTTTAGAGTCACTAGCATACTTCTAGGTATGTTTACATAGAGATTTTGACCGACATAATTGAACTTGGAAGTGTTAGAGAACTACATTCGGATTTCTTGTTTGTTAGAGTGTTAAATAATGGATTTAATCATGCCGGTGATGCGAATTTGGTGCAGGAGAAATGCGTTATTAGAGTTGCCGATCAATCATTAGTGGAGACTACCCGTATTCATATCATGTGAGGCACCGACCAGAAATCTTCCATCTACTAAAGAGCTTCTTTTGAGTGTGTGTCACCATACGTTAATTCCGGTAGAATGGTGAGCTACCCAACCTCCCACCAATAGAAGCACTACTCTTTGATCTCTTGAGTGCTAATTTTGTCAATCATGAGGGTGACGTCCATGGATGAAAGCCGCCTTCTTGTAGTTCGATTTGCAGATTAGCACCATTCTCTCTCTCGACAACAACGGATCCATAGAAACACTCTTATCATCAACAAGGAGCGACATCAAAATCTACAAGGAAAGTTGGAAAAGTTTAAGGTTTACAAGCAACGGAACGAGAAAAAGAGCAAATTTCAGATTAAAGTAAAGCAACATACAAAGAGCGGATTTTTACATATTTGTTGAAGACTTACAATACAATGAGGTAATTTTATATCCAAGTATGAAGACTTATTCATGAAAGCGAAGAAAATTAAAAGGTGAGAATTTTTGAAAGTTTATGATTTCAAGACGATACAAGTTGTGAAGAATCAAGCGGTAAAATACTTCTCCCACGGCCATGGTTTATTTTTGTATTTAATTTCTCTTAATTTCAAAAAAAAAAAAAAAAAAAAAAAAAAAAAAAAAAAAAGAAAAGAAAAAAAGAGAGAAAAACAAGAGAAATATTTGTTTTGTTAATAAGCCGGGAAAGGAAAATCTATAAGGAAGTTTCAAGCGACAAGGTTTTAAGGTAAAAAGAGTTAAGAATTGTTAAGGATTTATGAAATTCAAGGGTTTATCATCAATAGTTGAAACCGAAGACGAAGACGAAGAAGATAAAGACGAGGAACTAAGACGTTTCTATTGGATGCCGTGAGAGTGGTGTTATCATAATTGGCGATCGGATGTGAAGGTGAGTAAGTAATCTCATC
Organism: Papaver armeniacum; assembly: GCA_023531295.1. Classification (NCBI taxonomy): domain Eukaryota; kingdom Viridiplantae; phylum Streptophyta; class Magnoliopsida; order Ranunculales; family Papaveraceae; genus Papaver; species Papaver armeniacum. Next base: position 64,618 of record JAJJWW010003059.1, read on the forward strand.
CTCGATAATAATGGTTGATTTCCTTTCTTAGAGATCGTTAGAAAATGGTTTTTCAAAATATTAAAAGATGTGGGTTTTTAAAAAATATTTCGGAAGTTATCCTTCCCACCATTCAACGTGATGCAGGATTTCTATCTTCATTCCTACCTGCACACATGTGAGAACCATAAAAAAACCGTCTTTTTGAGTGCAATTATCATAAAATCATATTTGGTGAGGCAGAAGTCGAGGCGAAATGCTTATTGATCGTTTCTCAAACACGCGTTCTCTCATTATGGTGTGGTTATTTCTCACTCAACAATTAAGAATGAGAATATGTTCTTTGGTATTTCTAACTTCTTATTACTAGCATGCAGAAACTCTATGTCCTCATAACTCTTTGGATGCTTAGGACGCTTGAATGCTTTGAAGTTGTGAGTTTTTAGTTTGATTTGCTCGAGGACTAGCAAAGTCTAAGTGTGGGGAATTTGATAGGTGTAGAATACACCGTATTTACTATATAGTAGTTTATGCTTTCTTTGCTATTTTTCTTGTAAATTATGTATTTTACGCTTGTTTTGAGTTTTGTAGCTACTATGGAGTCACACGAAGGAAAAGGAGAAGAAATCACCATATTTTAACAAAAGGGTAAAATTATCATTTCACCAAGGAGGGAATACTATATGGAGCCCAAACCAAGGTTAAGGGGAGGTCAAAGAGGTGTCCCTTATCCTAAGAAGGAGTGAACTCGACCCATACCCAAGCCCACATGTCCGACCCTAACCTAAGCCCATCCATCCACACCCCGATCCACACCCCGCTCCACACCCGTATCCGAATCGCCCGACCCTTTCATAACCCAAACCTAAACTCGAGAAATTCATTTCAATCGGTTTTCACCGAATTGAATTTGGTCTTTAAACCTAAATCGAGATTTCTCAATCATTTGAAGGAAAATCAAAACGAGAAAGAACAAGCGACCATGGTCTGCCTTGTTAATGAAGTCGAGAAAGATGAACTCGAAACCCGTAAATTAGGGTTCGATGTTATATGAATCGAGATAGAGAAGCGGCCATTGTTGTTATTGTTTGTCCGAGAAATCTAAAGAGAAATTCAGAGGTAAAACCAAAGATGGGTTTGTGGTGGTTGTCATGGAAATCAAGAACAATGGGAATGACGATGGTGTTGAATTAGAAGGATGGATGTTGTTCAAATCGAGATATGGGTTAGAGAAATCAAAGATGGGTTTGTGGCTCGGATAAATCGAGGATGGGTTTTCGGTTGTCATTTGTGAAGCTCGTGGAGATGAATCTCGTGGTCGAGCCGAGATGTTGATAATGGTGGGGTTTGCTTCTGAGTTTGTGATGAAGGAATTAGATGGTGTTATGGGATGGCAATGAGGTGGAGTTGAAGCTACAGCTGACTCGGAAATGGAAATGAAATCACATAGGGGATGGAGTGTTCAGAATTTGTGGGCTAATTGAGACCGAATGCCCGAATTACATTAGATGTATGCTTAGGCTTGATTAGGTGGAAGGAGGTATGTTGTGTTGGTGTTGGGTTTCAGATGCCGGGAGCGTGCAAAGCAATGACTGAAATCGAAAAGGAAACAAATGGCAAGATGGGTTTTGATCCAAGTCTTCCGCTTTGTGTCAAGAATGTCGATGAGTTGATAATGTTGATGGTGCAAATGTGGCTAATTAAGTTGTTGTCCGATAATTGCTTAGTTGAATGTTAGGATTGTCTAGCAGGTAATGACTTGAAATGGGAAAGTGCTGATCCATGGAAGATGGCAGGATAAGGCGTAGATATAGGTGCAGTTGTGTTTAGAAGTGAGTCGTGTGTTGCCGCTATGAATGCCGAAAAAGCCGCAATTGGTTGTGCGATCAGAATGAGGCAAGGAAGATGGTCTTGTGTGTGTCACCGCAATTAGATGGAAGTGTTGGTGGTTTTGAATTTAAGTGGCTCGAGCCGATCAGAGGACAATGTGTGTTAGCCATAGTATTGTTGGGACTCTGGGTTGAGCTAAAGATAGAGTTAAACTAAGTCATGGTGGAGTCGGTGGTTATGAAAATTGAACATTTCGGGTTCGGAGGTGTAGATGGTTGATTGAGAGCAAGTCTTGGTGATTGCCATGGCTCTGGTGGTCTCATGAGTAGGATAGGGTTGGTTGTGTTTGTGCAATCGAGATGGAGAATATGAACCGCCTTAGAAGACCCGAAATGGGTGTTTTTACAAGGAGACAGGAGGATATGCGGTGAAAACAAGTGAAGATAGAGTTCAAATTGGCAAGGGGGCCATTATGGTGGAGAGCAAGCGATGATGCACCATCCCGGTGCAACACAAGGATTTAGCCGGGCAAGATCAGAAATGGCTTAGGCCAAGTGACTCGTGTCCGACTCGTCCCGACTCGGCCCATATTCGGACAAAGAACTCTGATCGACTCGAGTTGACTCACCGAATTGGATCGTTGACCGCTGACTAACAGTTGACTGACGGTCGACCACTTTGACCGTTAGTCCTAACGGAGGACCGGACGGAATATTCCGTCGGATATTCTCTCGGCGGAGAAATTTCCAGGTGGCCGGCGGTGACTTATTCGGCTGGATTCCCACGGATTCCGCCATAATCCCGGATTTTAAGCAAGCCAAAATTTCCAGAATTTTCTATGGACTTCTCTCATGGGTGTGAAGACTTGGGCTAGGAATTGGATGGAGAATTGGACTCAAATTAGGAAAGAGAAGGTGGAAGAGAAGATAAAGACTTGAATTTGGAAGTTGAATTGCTAAAGGAAAAGGATTCTAATCCTTGGAAGAGTTGGAGAATATTGAAGCCTATAAATAGAGAAGTTTTCTACATCTTTTACATACCTCTCTACACACACATCTCTACACACACAACAGTTCTTTTCTTTTCTTATTCTTTGTGTGAACTCTTTAACATGAGTAGTTAATTTTAATGATTGAGGATGAATTCCTAGTTCTTAACATGATTTAAGTTTTTGTTTTCAAATTCTATCTTGAAGTTTTTCACATAATTATCGTTTGTTTTTACTAATAGGAGTGATCTTAAAGACATTCATGATTGATTGATAGATTGTTTGGGTGGCCAACTAAATTGATTTGTTAATTCGATCTAAAGCTAGTGAAAGTTAGGGGATAAGTAATCGTTTCTTGACTCTTTACATAAGTAGCAAACACGAGACCTTGCGGAGGGATTCCGTGGAGCAATTGTGTGTAGAAACAACGTTAGCAAGTGGACCTTGAGCTAAGAGTCTAACTACTAATATCAACCTAAGAAATTCACAAAACTTAATGCATGAGCCAAGTTACATCTAGGTTGAGCTAATTCTAGGTGGCTTGGTGATTAGAATCCGGTAGTCGAGAACTTCCGTGTCCGGTGATACAAGGGATTTAGGGGTTTAGCACTGAGCTAGCTGCTTTACCTACGGTTGGTGATAATTTGTGACTAATAACAAGTAGAAAAGAACATAACTTGATTCATTGTTTCGAAACGAAGAAGGATTCCTTGATCTCGTCTCTCTTATTGCTTTCAACTTTACCTTTTAATTGCTTTGTTTATTTTCTTTTGCTTTTTACACCCCCCTTTTGTGACAATTTTTACAACTAGAATCTCGTGCTCCTCGTGGGATCGACCTTGACTACCCTATATTACTAGTTAATTAGGTAGTAAAGTATTAATTAATTTGTTGTGGTTACGAGACTCATAAAATTTTTGGATTCTGCGGGGAGCGACGGATGATTTTAGTTGTTTTTATTTTTCTTTTTGCTTTATTTTTGCTTTGTTGGATTCTATTCCGTATCTAACTTGGTTTTTGAATCTTATTTCAGGTATCGGTTTTCCATGTACGGTGGACAAGAGCAAGCATATTACAACAATAAATACGGTTTTCAACCTCAACATTATGACAACTTCCAACCATCCTTAGGATACAATCAAAACCAATATTTTGGCTATGATAAATTTCCTACAGAACCTTATGGATATTCTCATACATATCAACAACCTTATGACGGTAATGTGCAGACAGAGAATTTGGAATATACTCCTCTTCATCGTGTTTTTCCTTCACTTTTTCCAAAAGAGGAGATACAGTCTATAAACTCTATAAACGGTGGTAAGCGTGTGAACGTCAGGAAACTTGCACAGAAATTATACAAATTGGAAGATGATGGAGACTCGGAAGAGCTTGTCGCAGAAATTAGTAGGACCATTCATATGGAACTTAAACGACGTCGGGATAAAGGTTATGAAACCGATGAAGATTCTTATTATGGTGAGTCCGAAAATGAAGATGATTGTGTTGAAAAGGACCAACCTTTGGATACTTTTGATGACGATAGTGTAGCTTACTCGAGCCTTGATCTTAATAATGATCAATCACCTATTCAAAAGGACGAGCTTGAGGAAGATGCATTTATTGCTTGGCAAAACTTTCTTAGGGAAAGATGGGAGTCCGCGGAAGTGTATGAATGTTCCGACAATGAGGAAGTTATTCCAACTCCGGATCATAATAACGATCCTTCACCTATTCAAAAGGAGGAGATTGGGTGTGACTTACCTATTGTTATAAACGGTGTACCACCCGCACAAGAAGATTTTACAATCTATACCGATGAGAATCATTTTTGTGAATGGCCCGATTCCGATGATGAGAATGTTGAAGAGATGATGCTAGAGGATGAAACCACATTCATTGATTTTGTGGAAGACCCAATTGAACTTGCGAATGATTTTGATGATGCCGAGACTTTGGTTAAGGTAGAAAACGACGAAGAATGGTTGCAAGGTTTAATAGAGGACCACGATATACAAGAGGTAAGTAATTCACTTGAATTTTTAAGGATGACGAGGATTCTATAATACAAGAAATTGTGAAAGGTTTGTCTAATCCTTTGCATATTGATTCTTCTCCTTTACCTCTTATTGGTTTGAATGTATGTGCTTCAAAGTATTTTTGGATGATTTTGTTTCTAAATATCCACCATTGGAAACACTTGATGCTAACACTATGCAGGTTTGCCAAGAGGAATACATGGAAGTTCCCGAATTCTATGTTCTTTATACACTTCCGAGTGTGGACGAGAATAAGTGTGGGGGAAATTTCTATCGAGCGATAATTTCACCATTGTTTTCTTGTGCTAATATTTGAATGGAGTTATTGTTTGCAAAACAGGTATTATGGGTGGATCCTCAAATTTTCCGATTGTTAGTATATGGGGAATGAATCATGCAAGAGCTAAGTCGGGCCGTCGACTTTAAAACAAGCGCTTAATGGGAGGCAACCCATCGGTTTTGTATTTCTTATCTTTTTGCTTTTTGCTTTTTGTTATTTCTTTTTCTTGTTTCTTATCATGTTAAAATCTCCCACCTTGACTTTACTAGGAGGATTCAATTACATTGAGGACAATGTAAGGTTTAAGTGTGGGGGAGTGGTTAAGCATGTTTTTAAAACAAAAATTACAAAAAAAAAATTAAAAAATTTTAAAAAAAAAAAAAAAAAAAAAAAAAAAAAAGTTTTACTTAAAAATTCCAACTTTTAAAGATTTTAGAGTCACTAGCATACTTCTAGGTATGTTTACATAGAGATTTTGACCGACATAATTGAACTTGGAAATGTTAGAGAACTACATTCGGATTTCTTGTTTGTTAGAGTGTTAAATAATGGATTTAATCATGCCGGTGATGCGAATTTGGTGTGGAGAAATGCGTTATTAGAGTTGCTGATCAATCATTAGTGGAGACTACCCGTATTCATATCATGTGAGGCACCGACCAGAAATCTTCCATCTACTAAAGAGCTTCTTTTGAGTGTGTGTCACCATACGTTAATTCCGGGTAGAATGGTGAGCTACCCAACCTCCCACCAATAGAAGCACTACTCTTTGATCTCTTGAGTGCTAATTTTGTCAATCATGAGGGTGACGTCCATGGATGAAAGCCGCCTTCTTGTAGTTCGATTTGCAGTTAGCACCATTCTCTCTCTCGACAACAACGGATCCATAGAAACACTCTCATCATCAACAAGGAGCGACATCAAAATCTACAAGGAAAGTTGGAAAAGTTTAAGGTTTACAAGCAACGGAACGAGAAAAAGACCAAATTTCATATTCAAGTAAAGCAACATACAAAGAGCGGATTTTTACATATTTGTTGAAGACTTACAATACAATGAGGTAATTTTATATCCAAGTATGAAGACTTATTCATGAAAGCGAAGAAAATTAAAAGGTGAGAATTTTTGAAAGTTTATGATTTCAAGACGATACAAGTTGTGAAGAATCAAGCGGTAAAATACTTCTCCCACGGCCATGGTTTATTTTTGTATTTAATTTCTCTTAATTTCAAAAAAAAAAAAAAAAAAAAAAAAAAATTGAAAAAAAGAAAAGAAAAAAAAGAGAGAAAAACAAGAGAAATATTTGTTTTGTTAATAAGCCGTGGGAAAGGAAAATCTATAAGGAAGTTTCAAGCGACAAGGTTTTAAGGTAAAAAGAGTTAAGAATTGTTAAGGATTTATGAAATTCAAGGGTTTATCATCAATAGTTGAAACCGAAGACGAAGACGAAGAAGATAAAGACGAGGAACGGAAGACGTTTCTATTGGATGCCGTGAGAGTGGTGTTATCATAATTGGCGATCGGATGTGAAGGTGAGTAAGTAATCTCATCCTCGATAATAATGGTTGATTTCCTTTCTTAGAGATCGTCGGAAAAATGGTTTTCAAAATATTAAAAGATGTGGGTTTTTAAAAATATTTGGAAGTTATCCTTCCCACCATTCAACGTGATGCGGGATTTCTATCTTCATTCCTACCGCACACATGTGAGAACCATAAAAAACCGTCTTTTTGAGTGCAATTATCATAAAATCATATTTGGTGAGGCAGAAGTCGAGGCGAAATGCTTATTGATCGTTTCTCAAACACGCGTTCTCTCATTATGGTGTGGTTATTTCTCACTCAACAATTAAGAATGAGAATATGTTCTTTGGTATTTCTAACTTCTTATTACTAGCATGCAGAAACTCTATGTCCTCATAACTCTTTGGATGCTTAGGACGCTTGAATGCTTTGAAGTTGTGAGTTTTTAGTTTGATTTGCTCGAGGACTAGCAAAGTCTAAGTGTGGGGGAATTTGATAGGTGTAGAATACACCGTATTTACTATATAGTAGTTTATGCTTTCTTTGCTATTTTTCTTGTAAATTATGTATTTTACGCTTGTTTTGAGTTTTGTAGCTACTATGGAGTCACACGAAGGAAAAGGAGAAGAAATCACCATATTTTAACAAAAGGGTAAAATTATCATTTCACCAAGGAGGGAATACTATATGGAGCCCAGCCAAGGTTAAGGGGAGGTCAAAGAGGTGTCCCTTATCCAGAAGAAGGGAGTGAACTCTGACCCATACCCAAGCCCACATGTCTGACCCTAACCTAAGCCCATCCATCCACACCCTGATCCACACCCTGCTCCACACCCGTACCCGAATCTGCCCCAGCTTTCATAACCCAAACCTAAACTCGAGAAATTCATTTCAATCAGTTTTCACCTGAATTGAATTTGGCTGCTGAAACCTAAATCGAGATTTCTCAATCATTTGAAGGAAAATCTGAAAACGAGAAAGAACAAGCGACCATGGCTGCTCATTAATGAAGTCGAGAAAGATGAACTCTTAAAACCCGTAAATTAGGGTTCGATGTTATATGAATCGAGATAGAGAAGCAGCCATTTGTTGTTATTGTTTGTCCGAGAAATCTAAAGAGAAATTCAGAGGTAAAACCAAAGATGGGTTTGTGGCTGGTTGTCATGGAAATCAAGAACAATGGGAATGACGATGGTGTTGAATTAGAAGGATGGATGTTGTTCAAATCTGAGATATGGGTTAGAGAAATCAAAGATGGGTTTGTGGCTCAGATAAATCGAGGATGGGTTTTCGGTTGCCGCTGTTGTGAAGCTCAGGGAGATGAATACGTGGTCGAGCCGAGATGTTGATAATGGTGGGGTTTGCTTTCGAGTTTGTGATGAAGGAATTAGATGATGTTATGGGATGGCAATGAGGTGGAGTTGAAGCTACGGTGACTGGAAATGGAAATGAAAAGCATTACGGGGGATGGAGTGTTGCAATTTGTGGGCTAATTGAGATGAATGCCCGAATTACATTAGATGTATGCTTAGGCTTGATTACTGTGGAAGGAGGTATGTTGTGTTGGTGTTGGGTTTAGGATCTTTGGGAGCGGGCAGCAAAGCAATGACCTGGAAATCGAAAAGGAAACAAATGGCAAGATGGGTTTTGATCTGAAGTGTTCTTTGTATCAAGAATGCTGATGAGTTGATAATGTTGATGGTGCAGCTGTGGCTAATTAAGTTGTTGTGCTGATAATTGCTTAGTTGAATGTTAGGATTGTCTAGCAGGTAATGACTTGAAATGGGAAAGTGCTGATCCATGGAAGATGGCAGGATAAGGCAGAGATATAGGTGCAGCTGTGTTTAGAAGTGAGTCAGGTGTTGCTGCTATGAATGCTGAAGCTGCAATTGGTTGTGCCAGTCAGAATGAGGCAAGGAAGATGGTGCTGTGTGTGTCACTGCAATTAGATGGAAGTGTTGGTGGTTTTGAATTTAAGTGGCTCGAGCTGATCAGAGGACAATGTGTGTTAGCCATAGTATTGTTGGGACTCTCTGGGTTGAGCTAAAGATAGAGTTAAACTAAGCTGCAGTGGAGCTGGTGGTTATGAAAATTGAACATTTCAGGTTCTGGAGGTGTAGATGGTTGATTGAGAGCAGTGCTGGTGATTGCCATGGCTCTGGTGGTCTCATGAGTAGGATAGGGTTGGTTGTGTTTGTGCAACTGAGATGGAGAATATGAACTGCCTTAGAAGACCTGAAATGGGTGTTTTACAGTGAGACAGGGAGGATATGCAGCTGAAAACAAGTGAAGATAGAGTTCAAATTGGCAAGCAGGGCCATTATGGCTGGGAGCAAACGGTGATGCACCATCCCGGTGCAACACAAGGATTTAGCCCGACAAGATGTAAATGGCTTAGGCCAAGTGACTCGAGTCCGACTCGTCCCGACTCGGCCCATATTGACAAAGAACTCGGTCGACTACGAGTTGACTTCACCCGAATTGGATCGTTGACCGACTAACAGATTGGTGACGGTCGACCACTTTGACCGTTAGTCCTAACGGAGGACCGGACGGAATATTCCGTCGGATATTCTCTCGGCGGAGAAATTTCCAGGTGGCCGGCGGTGACTTATTCCGGCCGGATTCCGGCCATAATCCCAGTTTTCCGGCAAGCCAAAATTTCCAGAATTTTCTATGGACTTCTCTCATGGGTGTGAAGACTTGGGCTAGGAATTGGATGGAGAATTGGACTCAAATTAGGAAAGAGAAGGTGGAAGAGAAGATAAAGACTTGAATTTGGAAGTTGAATTGCTAAAGGAAAAGGATTCTAATCCTTGGAAGAGTTGGAGAATATTGAAGCCTATAAATAAAGAAGTTTTCTACATCTTTTACATACCTCTCTACACACACATCTCTACACACACAACAATTCTTTTCTTTTCTTATTCTTTGTGTGAACTCTTTAACATGAGTAGTTAATTTTAATGATTGAGGATGAATTCCTAGTTCTTAACATGATTTAAGTTTTTGTTTTCAAATTCTATCTTGAAGTTTTTCACATAATTATCGTTTGTTTTTACTAATAGGAGTGATCTTAAAGACATTCATGATTGATTGATAGATTGTTTGGGTGGCCAACTAAATTGATTTGTTAATTCGATCTAAAGCTAGTGAAAGTTAGGGGATAAGTAATCGTTTCTTGACTCTTTACATAAGTAGCAAACACGAGACCTTGCGGAGGGATTCCGTGGAGCAATTGTGTGTAGAAACAACGTTAGCAAGTGGACCTTGAGCTAAGAGTCTAACTACTAATATCAACCTAAGAAATTCACAAAACTTAATGCATGAGCCAAGTTACATCTAGGTTGAGCTAATTCTAGGTGGCTTGGTGATTAGAATCCGGTAGTCGAGAACTTCCGTGTCCGGGTGATACAAGGGATTTAGGGTTTAGCACTGAGCTAGTTGCTTTACATACGGTTGGTGATAATTTGTGACTAATAACAAGTAGAAAAGAACATAACTTGATTCATTGTTTCGTAACGAAGAAGGATTCCTTGATCTCGTCTCTCTTATTGCTTTCAACTTTACCTTTTAATTGCTTTGTTTATTTTCTTTTGCTTTTTACACCCCCCTTTTGTGACAATTTTTACAACTAGAATCTCGTGCTCCTCGTGGGATCGACCTTGACTACCCTATATTACTAGTTAATTAGGTAGTAAAGTATTAATTAATTTGTTGTGGTTACGACACGCATCAAATTTTGGCGCCGTTGCCAGGGAGCGACGGATGATTTTAGTTGTTTTTATTTTTCTTTTTGCTTTATTTTTGCTTTGTTGGATTCTATTCCGTATCTAACTTGGTTTTTGAATCTTATTTCAGGTATCGGTTTTCCATGTACGGTGGACAAGAGCAAGCATATTACAACAATAAATACGGTTTTCAACCTCAACATTATGACAACTTCCAACCATCCTTAGGATACAATCAAAACCAATATTTTGGCTATGATAAATTTCCTACAGAACCTTATGGATATTCTCATACATATCAACAACCTTATGACGGTAATGTGCAGACAGAGAATTTGGAATATACTCCTCTTCATCGTGTTTTTCCTTCACTTTTTCCAAAAGAGGAGATACAGTCTATAAACTCTATAAACGGTGGTAAGCGTGTGAACGTCGTGAAACTTTGCAGTAAATTATACAAATTGGAAGATGATGGAGACTCGGAAGAGCTTGTCGCAGAAATTAGTAGGACCATTCATATGGAACTTAAACGACGTCGGGATAAAGGTTATGAAACCGATGAAGATTCTTATTATGGTGAGTCCGAAAATGAAGATGATTGTGTTGAAAAGGACCAACCTTTGGATACTTTTGATGACGATAGTGTAGCTTACTCGAGCCTTGATCTTAATAATGATCAATCACCTATTCAAAAGGACGAGCTTGAGGAAGATGCATTTATTGCTTGGCAAAACTTTCTTAGGGAAAGATGGGAGTCCGCGGAAGTGTATGAATGTTCCGACAATGAGGAAGTTATTCCAACTCCGGATCATAATAACGATCCTTCACCTATTCAAAAGGAGGAGATTGGGTGTGACTTACCTATTGTTATAAACGGTGTACCACCCGCACAAGAAGATTTTACAATCTATACCGATGAGAATCATTTTTGTGAATGGCCCGATTCCGATGATGAGAATGTTGAAGAGATGATGCTAGAGGATGAAACCACATTCATTGATTTTGTGGAAGACCCAATTGAACTTGCGAATGATTTTGATGATGCGAGACTTTGGTTAAGGTAGAAAACGACGAAGAATGGTTGCAAGGTTTAATAGAGGACCACGATATACAAGAGGTAAGTAATTCACTTGAATTTTTTAAGGATGACGAGGATTCTATAATACAAGAAATTGTGAAAGGTTTGTCTAATCCTTTGCATATTGATTCTTCTCCTTTACCTCTTATTGGTTTGAATGTATGTGCTTCGAAAGTATTTTTGGATGATTTTGTTTCTAAATATCCACCATTGGAAACACTTGATGCTAACACTATGCAGGTTTGCCAAGAGGAATACATGGAAGTTCCCGAATTCTATGTTCTTTATACACTTCGAGTGTGGACGAGAATAAGTGTGGGGGAAATTTCTATCGAGCGATAATTTCACTATTGTTTTCTTGTGCTAATATTTGTATGGAGTTATTGTTTGCAAAACAGGTATTATGGGTGGATCCTCAAATTTTCCGATTGTTAGTATATGGGGAATGAATCATGCAAGAGCTAAGTCGGGCCGTCGACTTTAAAACAAGCGCTTAATGGGAGGCAACCCATCGGTTTTGTATTTCTTATCTTTTTGCTTTTTGCTTTTTGTTATTTCTTTTTCTTGTTTCTTATCATGTTAAAATCTCCCACCTTGACTTTACTAGGAGGATTCAATTACATTGAGGACAATGTAAGGTTTAAGTGTGGGGGAGTGGTTAAGCATGTTTTTAAAACAAAAATTACAAAAAAATTAAAAAATTTTGAAAAAAAAAAAAAAAAAAAAAAAAAAAAAAAAAAGTTTTACTTAAAAATTCCAACTTTTAAAGATTTTAGAGTCACTAGCATACTTCTAGGTATGTTTACATAGAGATTTTGACCGACATAATTGAACTTGGAAATGTTAGAGAACTACATTCGGATTTCTTGTTTGTTAGAGTGTTAAATAATGGATTTAATCATGCCGGTGATGCGAATTTGGTGCAGGGAGAAATGCGTTATTAGAGTTCTTTGATCAATCATTAGTGGAGACTACCCGTATTCATATCATGTGAGGCACCGACCAGAAATCTTCCATCTACTAAAGAGCTTCTTTTGAGTGTGTGTCACCATACGTTAATTCGGGTAGAATGGTGAGCTACCCAACCTCCCACCAATAGAAGCACTACTCTTTGATCTCTTGAGTGCTAATTTTGTCAATCATGAGGGTGACGTCCATGGATGAAAGCCGCCTTCTTGTAGTTCGATTTGCAGTTAGCACCATTCTCTCTCTCGACAACAACGGATCCATAGAAACACTCTCATCATCAACAAGGAGCGACATCAAAATCTACAAGGAAAGTTGGAAAAGTTTAAGGTTTACAAGCAACGGAACGAGAAAAAGAGCAAATTTCATATTCAAGTAAAGCAACATACAAAGAGCGGATTTTTACATATTTGTTGAAGACTTACAATACAATGAGGTAATTTTATATCCAAGTATGAAGACTTATTCATGAAAGCGAAGAAAATTAAAAGGTGAGAATTTTTGAAAGTTTATGATTTCAAGACGATACAAGTTGTTAATAATCAAGCGGTAAAATACTTCTCCCACGGCCATGGTTTATTTTTGTATTTAATTTCTATTTTTTTAAAAAAAAAAAAAAAAAAAAAAAAAAAAAAATTGAAAAAAAGAAAAGAAAAAAAAAAAAAAGAGAGAAAAACAAGAGAAATATTTGTTTTGTTAATAAGCCGTGGGAAAGGAAAATCTATAAGGAAGTTTCAAGCGACAAGGTTTTAAGGTAAAAAGAGTTAAGAATTGTTAAGGATTTATGAAATTCAAGGGTTTATCATCAATAGTTGAAACCGAAGACGAAGACGAAGAAGATAAAGACGAGGAACGGAAGACGTTTCTATTGGATGCCGTGAGAGTGGTGTTAACATAATTGGCGATCGGATGTGAAGGTGAGTAAGTAATCTCATCCTCGATAATAATGGTTGATTTCCTTTCTTAGAGATCGTCAGAAAAATGGTTTTTCAAAATATTAAAAGATGTGGGTTTTTAAAAATATTTGGAAGTTATCCTTCCCACCATTCAACGTGATGCGGGATTTCTATCTTCATTCCTACCCCGCACACATGTGAGAACCATAAAAAAACCGTCTTTTTGAGTGCAATTATCATAAAATCATATTTGGTGAGGCAGAAGTCGAGGCGAAATGCTTATTGATCGTTTCTCAAACACGCGTTCTCTCATTATGGTGTGGTTATTTCTCACTCAACAATTAAGAATGAGAATATGTTCTTTGGTATTTCTAACTTCTTATTACTAGCATGCATAAACTCTATGTCCTCATAACTCTTTGGATGCTTAGGACGCTTGAATGCTTTGAAGTTGTGAGTTTTTAGTTTGATTTGCTCGAGGACTAGCAAAGTCTAAGTGTGGGGGAATTTGATAGGTGTAGAATACACCGTATTTACTATATAGTAGTTTATGCTTTCTTTGCTATTTTTCTTGTAAATTATGTATTTTACGCTTGTTTTGAGTTTTGTAGCTACTATGGAGTCACACGAAGGAAAAGGAGAAGAAATCACCATATTTTAACAAAAGGGTAAAATTATCATTTCACCAAGGAGGGAATACTATATGGAGCCCAGCCAAGGTTAAGGGGATGTCAAAGAGGTGTCCCTTATCCAGAAGAAGGGAGTGAACTCTGACCCATACCCAAGCCCACATGTCTGACCCTAACCTAAGCCCATCCATCCACACCCTGATCCACACCCTGCTCCACACCCGTACCAATCGCCCAGCCTTTCATAACCCAAACCTAAACTCGAGAAATTCATTTCAATCGGCCACCGAATTGAATTTGGTCATCTGAAACCTAAATCGAGATTTCTCAATCATTTGAAGGAAAATCTGAAAACGAGAAAGAACAAGCAGCCATGGCTGCTGCTGTTAATGAAGTCGAGAAAGATGAACTCAGAAACCCAGAAATTAGGGTTCGATGTTATATGAATCGAGATAGAGAAGCAGCCGCTGTTGTTATTGTTTGTCCGAGAAATCTAAAGAGAAATTCAGAGGTAAAACCAAAGATGGGTTTGTGGCCTGGTTGTCATGGAAATCAAGAACAATGGGAATGACGATGGTGTTGAATTAGAAGGATGGATGTTGTTCAAATCTGAGATATGGGTTAGAGAAATCAAAGATGGGTTTGTGGCTCAGATAAATCGAGGATGGGTTTTCGGTTGTCATTGTTGTGAAGCTCGGGAGATGAATCGTGGTCGAGCCGAGATGTTGATGATGGTGGGGTTTGCTTCTGAGTTTGTGATGAAGGAATTAGATGATGTTATGGGATGGCAATGAGGTGGAGTTGAAGCTACAGCTGATCGGAAATGGAAATGAAATATTACGGGGATGGAGTGTTGCAATTGTGGGCTAATTGAGACCGAATGCCCGAATTACATTAGATGTATGCTTAGGCTTGATTACGAGGAAGGAGGTATGTTGTGTTGGTGTTGGGTTTCGGATCTTCGGGAGCGGTGCAAAGCAATGACTGGAAATCGAAAAGGAAACAAATAGCAAGATGGGTTTTGATCGAAGTGTCTTTGTGTCAAGAATGCTGATGAGTTGATAATGTTGATGGTGCAGCTGTGGCTAATTAAGTTGTTGTGCTGATAATTGCTTAGTTGAATGTTAGGATTGTCTAGCAGGTAATGACTTGAAATGGGAAAGTGCTGATCCATGGAAGATGGCAGGATAAGGCAGAGATATAGGTGCAGCTGTGTTTAGAAGTGAGTCGTGTGTCACGCTATGAATGCCGAAGCTGCAATTGGTTGTGCCCGATTTTAATGAGGCAAGGAAGATGGTCTTTGTGTGTGTCACCTGCAATTAGATGGAAGTGTTGGTGGTTTTGAATTTAAGTGGCTCGAAATGATCAGAGGACAATGTGTGTTAGCCATAGTATTGTTGGGACTCTGGGTTGAGCTAAAGATAGAGTTAAACTAAGTCTGCAGTGGAGCCGGGTGGTTATGAAAATTGAACATTTCGGAGTTACGGAGGTGTAGATGGTTGATTGAGAGCGAGTCTTGGTGATTGCCATGGCTCGGTGGTCTCATGAGTAGGATAGGGTTGGTTGTGTTTGTGCAACCGAGATGGAGAATATGAACCGCCTTAGAAGACTCGAAATGGGTGTTTTACAATGAGACAGGAGGATATGCGGTGAAAACAAGTGAAGATAGAGTTCAAATTGGCAAGCGGTGGCCATTATGGCGGGAGCAGCAAAGTGATGCACCATCCCGGTGCAACACAAGGATTTAGCCTGGCAAGACTGTAAATGGCTTAGGCCAAGTGACTCAGGTCTGACTCGTCCTGACTCAGCCCATATTCAGACAGCAACTCGTTATGACTCTGAGTTGACTCAGCCGAATTGGATCGTTGACCGCTGACTAACAGTTGACTTACGGTCGACCACTTTGACCGTTAGTCCTAACGGAGGGGACGGACGGAATATTCCGTCGGATATTCTTCGGCGGAGAAATTTCCAGGTGGCCGGCGGTGACTTATTCCGGCCGGATTCCGGCCATAATCCCAGTTTTCCGGCAAGCCAAAATTTCCAGAATTTTCTATGGACTTCTCTCATGGGTGTGAAGACTTGGGCTAGGAATTGGATGGAGAATTGGACTCAAATTAGGAAAGAGAAGGTGGAAGAGAAGATAAAGACTTGAATTTGGAAGTTGAATTGCTAAAGGAAAAGGATTCTAATCCTTGGAAGAGTTGGAGAATATTGAAGCCTATAAATAGAGAAGTTTTCTACATCTTTTACATACCTCTCTACACACACATCTCTACACACACAACAATTCTTTTCTTTTCTTATTCTTTGTGTGAACTCTTTAACATGAGTAGTTAATTTTAATGATTGAGGATGAATTCCTAGTTCTTAACATGATTTAAGTTTTTGTTTTCAAATTCTATCTTGAAGTTTTTCACATAATTATCGTTTGTTTTTACTAATAGGAGTGATCTTAAAGACATTCATGATTGATTGATAGATTGTTTGGGTGGCCAACTAAATTGATTTGTTAATTCGATCTAAAGCTAGTGAAAGTTAGGGGATAAGTAATCGTTTCTTGACTCTTTACATAAGTAGCAAACACGAGACCTTGCGGAGGGATTCCGTGGAGCAATTGTGTGTAGAAACAACGTTAGCAAGTGGACCTTGAGCTAAGAGTCTAAATACTAATATCAACCTAAGAAATTCACAAAACTTAATGCATGAGCCAAGTTACATCTAGGTTGAGCTAATTCTAGGTGGCTTGGTGATTAGAATCCGGGAGTCGAGAACTTCCGTGTCCGGTGATACAAGGGATTTAGGGGTTTAGCACTGAGCTAGCTGCTTTACCTACGGTTGGTGATAATTTGTGACTAATAACAAGTAGAAAAGAACATAACTTGATTCATTGTTTCGTAACGAAGAAGGATTCCTTGATCTCGTCTCTCTTATTGCTTTCAACTTTACCTTTTAATTGCTTTGTTTATTTTCTTTTGCTTTTTACACCCCCCTTTTGTGACAATTTTTACAACTAGAATCTCGTGCTCCTCGTGGGATCGACCTTGACTACCCTATATTACTAGTTAATTAGGTAGTAAAGTATTAATTAATTTGTTGTGGTTACGACACGCATCATTTCACGGCCGTGCGTCATGCTCTATTCGGGCGTACGAATCGGGATGACCAACCATGGTTGGTCCTGACTGATCGGTCAGGTATGTAGGCGGGCCCACGGTGATTGTGTTGACAAGCTCTGGGCCCTTTGAATCTACATCTATACCCCCCATCTATACCCGCGAAGATGGATGGTTGAGATTGTTTTGCGACACATGTAATGTGCCGCAAACCATAATTTAGGTTTTCCGTCCATACCGCGCTCCGGTTTGGACGTTTTGGCAAGCTATGACAATCTTTTGGGAGGCCGACTATGCGGGGCCCGCATTGGTTCGGCAAAGAAATATTCCATACCCGCTTGGGGGTTATGGAATTGATCCGGGCCATCCAATCATGCCGGTGAAGTTGGATGATCGTGATCATTCCAGACTGATACGGACAGTCCGGATGCTCAATCGGGCTAGTATAACACACCGAGAGTTGCTCAATCGGGCTAGTATAACACACCAAGAGTTGCAGCCTGTACGGGTATTTCGTACATGCTTTCATTATAATGCTTGGAGATTCGTGTTGCTCTGCTGAGAGCAACACTCACTTGTCATGCCGCACCGATAATGAGTACAGGAAATACAAGGTCAAGTTACGTATTAATTAATAATCTTGTAAATTCATTGTGGTATATGGGATTGTTGCTACATGCTCCAACCTGGTGAATTTCGTGTATTTAATTTACAGAATACTGGGATTGTTGCCACATGCTCCATTCTAGGTGAATTAGTAAAGTGAAGAAGTATTCATCACTTATTAATGGCTTTATCTTTTGCAAGATGTTAGCGCATAATTTTGGCTTTTATAATTTTATCCTTAAATGAAAATCCACCATCAGCATTAAGTCCCCTGCCTAGTGCATAATGGTTACACTATTGTGGGGTAGGCATTAGATGGTGACATATACAGATAAAACTTATGAGACAAAGTTAGATGTTACCAGAGAGACGAGTCGTCCTGTCCTTGGAGCATGTCACGTTCAAGAGGCGTTCGAGCGAGCGTTCCCCTAACATGATGTCGGTCTTGCTCGCTTCAATCGACCTTGCTATGCCTCGTCTTGGCCGAGAGCCTTCTTCGTGATTGTTCCGCTCGAGCGTGGGGCTGATGTGCCTGCTCAACGGGCCGTTGCGCCTGCTTCGCTCGATCGTGGGACTCATCATGCGCCTGCTTGATCGAACGTGGGCTTGTTATGCCTGCCTTGCTCGAACGTGGGATCCACCGCGTGCCTACTTTGCTTGGGTCCTACTGTGCCTGCCCGACCAATTTGGGGATGGATGTGCCTGATCAAGTGGGAGCTGCCGCGTGCCTGCTTTGCTTGGGGACGGCTGTGCCTGCTTCGACCAATTACCAAACCTATTGCCACACCCTAACACCAGACTTGCCCCTTGACCAACACCGGACTTGAAACTTGAGAAATACCGGACTTGTGACTTGATCAATACCAGACTTGTCACTTGATCAATACCGTAATGAAACTTGAGCAATACTGGGACTTGTGACTTGATCAATACCGGACTTGAAACTTGAGCAATACCGGACTTGTCACTTGATCAATACCGGACTTGAAACTTGAGCAATACCTAGGACTTGTCACTTGATCAATACCGGACTTGAAACTTGAGCAATAGGGGACTTGTGACTGAGCAAGACTGTCCTTGTGACTTGATCAACACCGACCTTGTGACTTGAGCAGTACCGGCCTTGTGACTTGATCAACACCGACCTTGTGACTTGAGCAGTACCGGCCTTGTGACTTGATCAACGTCGGCCTTGCTTTCTTTGCCCGTACAGTTTATGTGCTTGCTCGAGTGTCATCCTTGCTACTTCGACCAACACCGGTCTTGCCTTGACGAACACCGGTCTTGCTAACCAATATCGGTCTTCCCTTTGCTCGAACGTGGGATCTAGGCGTGCTTGCTTTGCCCAAACGTGAACCTTGTATGTTCGAACGTGGTGTGGGTCCCGCTGAAAGCGTTGAAGCATCTTCCGAGCAAGGAGTCCCGGAGAGCGTTTGATGCAGCTTCTAGTGGGTCGAGCGTTGGAGAAGTTCTTGACTGACGGTAAAGGAATTTCATCCTGAGCCTCAGTCACCAAGCGTGGTCTACGTGGCTATATCTTGTATGCCCGATGGGTCTTTTGTACGTAATGATCGTTGATATGGTGAATCTCTGGATGGTATTAATCAACGAGAAACAACAAGCATCGCAGCAGCATTGTGATCGAAGAGACCGGCAGGGAGAGGCGTGATAGCTACGGGCACGAACTTGGCATTCTTCATATAGTGGTGGAGCTCGTCTCATTGTTAGAGGGATAAACTGGAACCGATGGATTTCTTGACGTTTCTTCATGAAATAGAGAAGAGGGAGACAATCCCCTACCCACGAGTATACGAGCTTTGGACTTGATAGATGTTGTCATGCTAGGTTCATGAGGTTTGTCTTTGAGATAGGCGGTGCTAAGCGGTCCCAGTCATACTCCTTTGGTAACGCAACTAAATCTTCTACGGAGACAAATTTCGAAAGTGTCTCTAATTGATGTAGTTACCATCGATCCGGATATGGAATATCTTGGACATTGTTTCACCATTACGGCAATCGTGCATATGGTCCGGAGTTGGAGTTGGCGATTTTGGACGCTTGAGAATGTTGTATCTCGGTGGCTTTCCTCTTGCCGCTTCAAATAAACCTTATGGAAGGCTGAAGGTTGTATTGCTGTTGGTGGGATGTATGCTTCCACGAACATCATGAGGCTCTTCATTACTGGAAGGCCTGGTTCTTTCCAGCAGCGTAGATGCTGTCGTATATGAGCATTCAACAGCTTCACGAAGTCCAGAGGATGACCAAAAGTGCAGATTCTCCAACATAACACGGTACACATGCACCATCCTCTGATAGAGTGATTTGCCAGGATTCTTTCTCGACATGACACGCGGACATCGTTATCTTCTTGAGGCTGCTCCCTTGAGGTGTCGGCTTCAGTGGATCTGAAGATGTCCCATGCTCGCTCTTATCTGGGCTGACATAATAGGCTAACCCTTTGTGATGATTTAGAGATGACAATATTTGTTGAATCTTATGAAACGCTTCATGTTGTAGTGTGATCCAGACGAAACTTGATCCTTTCTTCAGCTGGGGGTGAATGAAGCAAAAGTTCACCTTGCCCATGAAGTTTTGGAGCTCCTTCAAAGTTTATGGCAGCGACATTGTGAGGATAGCTTGAGTCTTGGATTTGACTACTATATCATCCACGTAATCTTCGACTTGCTTATGTATCATGTCGTGGAAGATTGCCGTCATAGTGCGTTGATACGTTGCACCGGCATTCTTCAAACCGAATGGCATAACAAAGATAATAAAAATTGCCAAGAGGGGTTCGAGAAGGTTGTCTTACTTGCATTGTGCTCATACATCCTTATCGATTGTAACCGCCGTAACCATCCATGAAGGAGAACATGCCGTGTCCGCCGGTGGCGTCTACTAACATGTCGATGTTAGGCACATGAAAGTCGTCCTTGGGGCAGCACTTGTTCAAGTCTCTCGAAATCCACGCAAAGACCGAATCTGTCGGCTTTTCTTATTTACTCGGGACCACATTAGCTAACCAGGTCGGATGATGAATAGGTCTGATGAAGCCAGCAGCTAGAAACTTCTGAATTTCATTCTTGATTTGTTCTTCCACTTCGTGTTTGAATTGCCTCAGAGATTGCTTGATCGGCTTGGACCCAGGTATGACATGTAGGTGATGGGTGACCAATTTATCGTCTAGACCAGAATTTCCTCGTATGTCCGAGCAAACACATCTTGGTACTCCTTGAGTAGTTGGACAAGACTCGCACGTTCGTCCACGGATAGAGTCGAACTGATAGAGACAGGCATGTGAGATTCTTCATTACCGATGTTAACAGTCTCGAGCTCGTCAGTTGTGGAGTTGGTGCCATCTTGTAGCTGTTGCGGAGCATCCAATACCTCCTCTTGTGTTTCTTCGTTCTTGCAGCATTCAATTGGGCGGAGAGACTGGGTGCCGGTCTCTCCTGCTAATTGCTAACAGCGGCGCCGGTATATTGTCTTCCCCTTATGATCACGGCTTGCCTCGAAAGTGCGTTCCCTTTTGGTGTGAGCATGGGTTGAAGCTTTACCGGATAAAGATGAACGCCTCGTCAGAAAAGGTGTGTCATAGTGCTTAGCCCCCAGTGATGCAAGTCGGTCTTTTTCCTGGATTGAAGCCCACGTGGGTAGTGGGGTGCATAAGACTTTGTCTGACCTTCCCTGTGGAGTTTCTTTTGGCTCGAACAGTTCCACTCCGCATATTGGTGCGTACGGAGACAATGATGCAGTAATACGAATAACTTCCTCATTTAGCATGGTCTTCAGGCGGTGATACGTTGAAGGGATGACCTTATTGTCATGAAGCCACGGTCTCCCTAGTATCATATGGTAGTCCCGGCTCCTTTTCTATGACTTCAAATTTCACTTTTGATCGAACGAGTCCTACTGATAAATTGATTGACATACCCGTATGTTCTCAGTATGGTTTCCTTCGAAGTCCGTCATTGTGGTGGGCTGCCGTACAATCTTGCATGGGCTAACCTTGGCTGTCCTGAGAGTCTTGAGAGTAATCACATTCGAAGATGCTCCTGTGTCGACGAGGGCCCTCCTGAACTCTGAACCCTTGATGCATGCGGTATGTAGGGACCAGTTGTGACCTTCCTCCGCCATCATGTCGTCTTCTATAAATGTAACATTATTTACAGATATTTCCGATGCAGTTAAGACTTCTGGACGTGAAGGAGTCAGGTGTACGTCCAGAGCTATTTTATTAATTGCAGCAAACGTCTCTACCCGTTGATTCTTCGAGAGGTGCAAGAGTTCACACAAGCTTTCCACTAGAGATGTCGCTTCCTGATCCACTGGTCTCTGGTTCGTAGTAAAGTCGTTGATCCGAGGGGAACTAGTCCCGGTGTAGAGGTCTCCTAACGCTCATCTCGATGTCATCTTAATAAGGAGATCAAGTATGCGGTTTACGCTTCTTTGATTAGCTCCATGTTCTTAGTGTGAATCTCCTGTACCCGTGCTAGTTCGCTTAATGTTGGAAATCTCCTGATCATGCCGTTAGATACGCCGTTAGGAGGAGGGGTATCTCCGTTGGAGGAACCATCAGGATTTGAGACTGTCGAGGCGGTCCTAATACCAACCATCTCGAAATTGATTGAATGGTATTGAAGAAATTGACTTTACAACCGAGAGATTAACCTCCCCGCCTGTGGTCGCCAATTGTTTATGGGTGAAAACTATCTCTGCCGGTTTTGGTAATTTGGGGTGTGTGGATGAGAAATGAGTTTAAACCTTAAACAAATGCACTACACGGGAGTGCTTGTAGATTCGAGAAATCAATCTGTGCATATCCGGCCTAAACCAAGAAATGGCCGTTCCAGACTTGTTTCGGTCACAAAGTGAAGGAGATGGGGTTGATCTTAGGGAGGGAAGCGAAGAAGGTGTTGAGATTGTGAAGGTGTTGGCTATGTATGACTTGTATCAGAAAGCTGAACTGGCTTGCATGATGTAAGCTATCAGTTCCGGTGTTTGAATACGATGGTATCAACACTTGCCTCTGCTGTCTGGACTTGTTCTTATATGAAAAATAGGATGGAGAACCTACTTATACAAGTCTTTTAGCCTAACCCTCGTATCTCGTGGGAAGTGGAGAAAGTGGAGTGATGGAGTAGTGGAGTAATGTGTTAGTGTCACATGACCAGGCTTGCCCACTTCTCCCATCATCACTTAACCGTCCATGACTTCTTGACACGTTCTTGTGATGGCGCGTTGTGGCGCCGCACGCCGTAAACCGCTGGACCATTACCCCAGTATGTATCCCCGGTTTGTGGCATGATTGATGTATGGAATGTGTGGATCGTGGGACCCACAAAAAGTAGCATGTAATGCTAAATTGAATAACTGCGTTATTCAGGAAGTCGATACTTGTGAAGTATCGCGTGTATTCTATGCAGTCTTGCATCGAGTATACTAAAGATGTATGAAGCTTATTTGTTTGAGCGTCTCAAAATAGCCTCATGTCCAGCCTACTTCATGTGATGGTTTGGAAGTTGCGCAAGAAAATCCTCCTTGACCGACCACATGGTGTGGTAGAGTGACGGATGGTGATCACCATGACGCCGCACCGACCAATTAACTCCCGACTGTGGCTGTATAACCAAGCCGGTGAAGTTGGACGGACGAGATGATCTTTGAGACACTCATCTGCGACCGTTAATGAAATTAGGGTTTTAGAAGAGGTGCGCAAGCATCCCTCTTCAGCCTGGTCGAATCCAAGCTTGGGAAATCATCATACAAGACGAAGGACTACTCAAGGAACCGGTGGAACTTCATCGACTAAAAGGTATGTGAAGACTTGAACTTATCTATCACTCAAAAGTATATTTATCTTCTATATTGAGATAAAAGTCGTTTTGCTATATAGACTAAGATTATACACATTTGGTATTTCGAGCCGAGTTTATCTCGCCTATCTATTTCTCGAAATATGTGTTGGTAAGCTTTCGCTTTAGCCGAATTCATCTTTACCTAGTGACGAAAGTCATGTTAAGTTTCAATCACTTTGATAATTGCTCTGACGAAAAATGGTTTGTGAATGACAACAATATAACGTCCTCTGAGAATGTTTCAATGATTGAAATGAGAGTTTAGATTACATAACCATGGTAGGATATAAGCATTGTTGTGGAAACACATATATGTATAAGTCATTATTCCTTGAACCAATGTTTGCGAACTTTGTTTATCAAGAGAACCGGAATGGTGGCGTGAGCCAAGTCCGCGAACTGGCGGAAGTTCTCGACCCGAGAATTTCTGTTGGAGTTTAAGAACTCCTTCCGTGAACTTAATTCCGCGAACCCAATCCGCGAACTTGAGTAGGTTATATCTAAAAACGATTGTTCTTGAACTCATGTTTAAATAAACTAATGAAATGCTTTTGCAAACCGTGGCTATAAAGTTCATGAACCGATTCGAGTGACTCAAATCGTTTTTGCTTCGATTGTGTCTTGTGTAGTTACATAAAGATCTAAGCAATTGAAAAAATCTCTAACTAGTTCATTTGAACTAGTTATGGTGAAGAAGAATATCGTTGATATGAAATTGCTCATATAGCTAACCTTTGGTTAACTATTGTTGAACCAACAAACGTACATGTTTGGGTACGGTTACACAAGCCTAGAAACATGCATTTCATGTGTGTATAACAAGATAAGTAATCGATCTAACGGTTGAGAAATATTAGCTTGAATCTAATCAGGTTTTCATCTAACGGTGAATATTGAATGCTTTGTTACCAAGCTAACATTGATTGCAAACCCTGATTTGAAAGACTATATAAGGGAGAACTCTAGCAACTGGGAAACCTAATCCCCATACCTTACGTGTGATACTAGTTGTATAAGCTAGAGTCGATTCTCCTTTAACCTTGGGTTTTTCTTCTCTAAACCAGGTTAACGACTTAAAGACTTCATTAGTATTGTGAAGCCAGACCGATACTACTTTCTCGTAGTTGTGTGATCTGATCTTGCTATTTCTATTGTACGAGTACAATTGTAATAATTGTCTTGAGATTTCTATCTCCGATAGGCAAGATAAATAGAAGTCACAAACATCTTCGTCTCATCGTTTGTGATTCCGCAATACCTTTTTCGCTGCGTCGATTAAGATTATTGTGAGGTAATTGATAATACTAGGCTGTTCTTCGGGAATATAAGTCTGGGTTATCGATAGGTTCCTGTTCGCCTTGATTTATCAAAACACGATACAAAACTCGTAAGTATATTCATAGGAGAAGGATTTATCTATTACCGTAGACTTTTCTGTGACAGATTTGTTTATTAAAGTCTTCGACTTTGGGTCGTAGCAACTCTTAGTTGTGGGTGAGATTAGCTAAGGGAATCAAGTACGTAGCATCCTGTTGGGATCAGAGACGTAGGAGCATAACTTTACCTTGGATCAGTCTGAGATTGGTTGGGGTTCAACTACAGTCCAGACCGAAGTTAATTTGGATTTGGCTAGTGTCTGTAGTGGCTTTGTTATAACATTGCTCGGTCGAACTCGCATGCGTTGCTATCTCAAGCATGTTTTTCAATGTTAGTGATCAAAACTATAAGACTTGATTTGTAGCCTATGTAGCTAAAGGTCTCGGACTAGGATAAAAATGTAGTTGAGCTCAAGACTTCCATGACAATCATCATACAAGATAAAGGACTACTCGAGGAACCGGTAGAACTTCATCGACTAAAAGGTATGTGGAGACTTGAACTTATCTTTCACTCAAAATTCTATTTACTCTATCTCCTACTCCTGAGACAAAAGTCGTTTAGATGTATAGACTTTCATTATACACATTTGCTATTTCGAGCCCAGTTTAACTCGCCTATCTATTTCTCGAAATATGTGTTGGTAAGCTTTCGCTTTAACCGAATTCATCTTTACCTAGTGACGAAAGTCATGATATGTTTCTATCACTTTGGAAATTGCTCTGACGAAAAATGGTATGTGAATAACGGCTATATAACGTTCTCTGAGAATGTTTCAATGATTGAAATGAGAGTTTAGATTACATAACCATTGGTAGGATATAAGCATTGTTGTGGAAACACATATATGTATAAGTCCTTATTCCTTAAACCAAAGTTTGCGAACTTTGTTGATCAAGAGAAATGGAAGTGGCGCAAGCCAAGTCCGCGAATCGCGGAAGTTCTCACCCGAGAATTTCTGCTTTGGAGTTTGTGTACTCCTTCCATGAGCTTAAGTCCGCGAACCCAGTCCGCGAACTTGAGTAGGTTATATCCAAAACCACTTGTTCTTGAACTAATGTTTATATAAAATAAGGAATGCTTTTTCAAACCGTGGCTATAAAGTTCATGAACCGATTCGAGTGAATCAAACCATTTTTGCCTCGATTGTCTAAGCAATTGAACAACTCTCTAACTAATTCATTCGAGTCATTTGAACTATTTATGGTGAAGAAGAATATGGTTGATATGAGAGTGATCATATGGCTAACCATTTGGTTGACTATTGTTGAACCAACAAATGTTAATATTTGGGTACGGTTCATAAACCCAAAATTGAACATTTCATTTGTGTGTAACAAGCTAAGTTTGTGATTCAACTATTGAGAAATATTAGCTTGAATCTAATCAGGTTTTCATCTAACGGTGAATATTGAATGCTTTGTTACCATGCTAATATTGATTGCAAACCCTGATTTGAAAGACTATATAAGGGAGAACTCTAGCAACTGGGAAACCTAATCCCCACACTTTACGTGTGATACTAGTTTGCTAATCTAGAGTCCATTCTCCTTTGACCTTTGGTTTTCTTCTTCTAAAACCAGGTTAACGACTTAAAGACTTCATTGGGATTGTGAAGCCAGACCGATACTACTTTTCTTGTAGTTGTGTGATCTGATCTTCTTTTTGTATCTATAAATGCGAGTACAATTGAAATAATTGTCTTGAGATTTATATCTCCGATAGGCAAGATAGAAAATAAATCACAAACACTTCGTCTCATCGTTTGTGATTCCGAAATATCTTTTTTCGCTGCGTCGATTAAGATTATTATGAGGTGATCAATAATACTAGGATGTTCTTCGGGAATATAAGTCTGTGTTATTGATTGGTTCCTGTTCACCTTGATTTATCAAAAGCGGAACAAAACTCATAGGTTTATTCGTGGGAGACGGATTTATCTATTCCGTAGACTTTTCTGTGTGATACAGATTTGTTTATTAAAGTCTTCGACTTTGGGTCGTAGCAACTCTTAGTTGTGGGTGAGATCAGCTAAGGGAATCAAGTACGTAGCTGTTGATGGTGGATTTTCGTTTAAGGTTAAATTTGTAAAAACCATAAAAGATCATGCGCTGACATCTTGTAAAAGATAAAGCCATCTATAAGTGTTGGATACTCCCTCACTTGATTCACCCAGAATGGAACTTGTAGCAACAGTCCCATTCTGTGAATTTCATATCAGCCTTGTATTTCCTGTACTCATTATCGGTGTGGCATGATGACTGAGTGTTACTCATATAGAGTAACACGAACCTCCAAGCACTATAATGAAACCATGTACGAAATACCCGTACAGGCTGATTCTCGGTGTGTTATACTAGCCCGAGCCCTCTCGGTGTGTTATGGTAGGCCTCGAAGATGGGTAAATAATTTGGCCTACATGTAATACCGCAAGTGCACGGCGTCTATTGGAGACGCGGCAAGTACGGGTCGATCCACAGAGACGAGGGGTGCTTCGTGTGTGATCTAAGGCTTCTTCGACTGAATTCGAGAGTGACAATGTAACACAGATGGTAATACAAATATTTTTGTGCCGAAACGGCTGATATTGAAGAATGAACCTAAACTAAGGTAAAAACAGTGACAGAGGTGTTGCTAGGGTCTTAAATCCACCGCTAACCTACGTTTGTGTCTTTTACTCATGACATTGTTCTTATTCTTATGCTAGATAAAGGCAAGGTGTCAAGTCGCCTTAACCTAAAGTGTTTCTCCGCTTGACGGGTTAATCGCAACTAAAGTATATCTCCCAAGTATTACTTGTCTAATTACAAAGTACAAATAATCGAGGAACATAATAATCAATTTAAACTTGGGTTGTAGCATACTACAGTGCATCCATGGCATTGGCATGCCTTTGTGAGAGCAAAGTGCTATCATACCGAGATTAATTCCATCTAGAAAGTATTCAAACATTCAAGACAATACATGAGCATGAAGAACACGGTTGTAAATTAGGGTTTCATGGAGACCCTAACAACTAAATTAAAAGCGAAAAATAACAAAATTAAACCTAATTGACACTCTGGCTAACCCAGGCGTGCCCAAAAACAGCTTCTATCCCTTCTATTTATACATGCAAGGATACCCCAAAACTACCAAACCCTAATTCAATTAAAAATAGAAATTAAATCATACCCATACCCTCTACTCTCTGAATCGAGCTTCCTTCTTGTCTAATCGTCTCAGAACTCCATTATGGGGTTGATTGATCGAAACCCTAGTTTCAATTATCTCTTACATAGCCTCTAGGGTTTTGAGAGAGGCTAGGCGAGAGATAAGTGAAGCTAGAGAGGGTGGTTGTTGGCGCTGTGTCAGGAGGGGAGATGGTGGCGGAGAGGTGGTCCGATTTTTTGTCGGGGAGAAGGATGGTGGTGGAATGGGTTTGCGAGCTCTGCAATGATGAGAAGAAAGAGAAGGTGGAAGAAGGGAATAGGGTTTGGTCGGGGTATAGGGTGTTGGTCGATTCGATGTGAGGCGGGGACATCAAGGGAATGATGAGACTAGCCTAGCGAGCGTTGGATGAAGCTGGTGCGATCTGAACGGCTCAGGGAGGTAAGCGGTTTTGGCTTGATCTAGTGTAGCACGGGAGCAGCGATCTTCGATGCACGTGGAAGCAGTGACCGTTGGATGAGGGAGAAAGAAATCTCAACGTCTCAGAAGAGACGGGCTCGGATCCGGGTCGTGGGTAGCTTTAGCCCATGTCTTCCTTGTTGGGTTGCAAGCTGATTCGCGCGCGGGCTTTGGCTATCTCTGCTCCATAGATGCTTGACTCCAATTCTTACGCTCTTTTGCTCCTTAGTTTCTCCGAGCTTTATTTATTACCTAAAAACAAAAAATTAATTAATACAAATATTTATTCTTGAAAACAAAGAAAACACGTAGAATGCGGGATAATATCCGAGTTATAAGCGCAAAAGATGAGTAAAATGCCAATAAAAAGGTGTATAAATATGCACTATTTGGCACTCATCATGTTATACTAGCCCGATTGAGCCCCTCTCGGTGTGTTATACTAGCCCGATTGAGCCCCTCTCGGTGTGTTATACTAGCCCGATTGAGCATCCGGACTTGACTGTATCAGTCTCCGGATATGATCTGATCGCAGTCATCCAACTCCGTAAGCATGATTGGATGACCCCAGATCAATTTCCATCACCCCCAAGCAGGTATGGAATACCCACGGCCGACCCCGCATGGTCGGCCATCGGCCTTAGCTTGCCAAAAGAAAACCGTTCATACCAAGCATTATGACGGAAAACCCTAAATTAGGGTTTGCGGCATATTACATGTGTTGCAAAGTAGTCTCAACCATCCATCTTCGCAGGTATAGATAGAGGGTCTAGATGTAGACTCAAAGGGCCCAGAGCATGTCAACACGATCACCGTGAGACCGCCTACACACTTGACCAGTCGGTCAAGACCAACAAGGTTTGGCCGTGACAAAATCGTCACCCAAACAAGAGGTGGCGCACGGCTTTGAAAGCCAAATTAGGGTTTCAAGCCATCACGCGCGTCCATCTTCTCCGGTACGAATGGAGGGTCACAGATTAGATTAAACAGGTCCAGTCATACAAAGCATGATCACCGTGGGCCCATCTATCTCCTCATGCGGTCGGCCAAGGCATATCATGCCCGGCTAATCCAAAACGCCCGCCCAAACATGCGTGGTTACACTTCCCAAATTGCAAATTGATCTCGACCGCTCAACTTCAGGATGATTTGAATGGCTTAGATCACGTTTTCATGGGATAGTCGGGTATAGGTGTGAACATCAACCTACCACCTACACGCTGGAGTGATCGACCAAGACCGACCAAGGATGGTTGTCTTGGAACGCGTCGGGAATATCACGCGGTTATCAACTCCTTTGCGGTAAGAAATTTCTGCCCAAACCGATCTCAACCACTTTGTGCCTTAGGTCAATTTGAGTGGCCTAGATCGCGCCTTCTTGGGAAAGTGAGACATGGACGTGTACACCGGCATGCCATAAACATGCACGACCGGTCGGTCCTCTCCAAAGCCCTTCCCATGCTTGGTTTCGACCAAGTGAAGAGTGATGCTTGCGCACCTCTTCAAAAACCCTAGTATTCATTAACGGTCGCGAGATGAGTGCCTCAAACATCATCTCATCCGTTCAACTTCACCGACTTGGTTATACAAACCACGGTCGGGAGTTATTTGGTTAGTGAGGAGTCATTACCCATCACTTTACCACACCGTAATGCGATACTGCATAAAATACACACGATACTTCACAAGTATCGACTTTCTGAATAACACGGTTATTCAATTGACGATTACATGCTATCTTTCGTGGATCCACGATCCACACATTCAGACATCAATCATGTCACAAAGGCGAGGGATACATCGGGGTATTGGTCTGGCGGTTTACTGGCGTGCGGCGTGCAACGCGCCATCACAAGAACGTGTCGGGAAGTCATGGACGGTTAGAGATGAACTGGAGAAGTGGGCAAGACTGGTCATGTATCACTAACGCACAACTCAACTACTCCATCATTCCACTTCCTCCACTTCCCACGAGAGACGTGAATAAGGCTCAATGACTTGTATAAA
Source organism: Papaver armeniacum (assembly GCA_023531295.1). Classification (NCBI taxonomy): domain Eukaryota; kingdom Viridiplantae; phylum Streptophyta; class Magnoliopsida; order Ranunculales; family Papaveraceae; genus Papaver; species Papaver armeniacum. Next base: position 95,130 of record JAJJWW010003059.1, read on the forward strand.
TAGGTTCTCCGCCCTATTTCACACGACAGAACAACACAAGTTCAGACGAGACAAAAAAACCAAGTGTTAATACAAATCGTATTCAAACACCCAGAGCCTCCTTACATTAACCGTAAGCCTGCTCACTTTTCTGTCACAAGTCATAAGCAAGCCAACACCTTCACAATCTCAACACCTTCTTCGCTTCCCTCCCTAAAATCAACCCCATCTCCTTCACTTTGTGACCGAAACAAGTCTGGAACGGCCATTTCTTGGTTTAGGCCGGACTTGCACAGATTGATCTCTCGAATCTACAAGCACTCACCGCGCAGTGCATTTGTTTAAAGGTTTAAATTCATTCCTCATCCACACCCCAAATTACCAAATTCTGCAGGAGTAGTTTTCACCCATAAACAATTGGCGACCACAGTGGGAGGTTGATCTATCGGTTGCAAAAAATTGAATTCTCAATTCTTCGGTTTTCGGCTCACGATGCATCCTCATCAGGAAACCACAAAGGCGGTTCGAGATACCATGAGAAGTGTAGATAGAATCTTTGGAGGATGTCTTGGCAAATCAAGCTGGTATCACCAGAAGACAGAGCGAGACATTTCGCCTTTTGAATGACATAGCAGCACAATTACAAGAAGGATCGTTGAGGCATCTACTCAAGCGGTGCAAGAAATGTGAATCCTTAGTCGGGAGTCACACCTTTACCGGTGGAGAGGCAAAAAGAGCGTGTAACCGCGGGTGACTCGGGGAAAGATGAACAACATGGTCCAGTCAACAATGAAGAACCGAGGCAACTTCACGAGAGGAGAGAGGACTTATCCCAGGAGTACTACAACGTCTACCGAATAAAGAAATGGAGCACTGCAGCTTACGGATCCTGTTTGGAAGATTTATATCTCAAGACCCTTGTCGAAGCCGTGAAGAAATGCTTGAGGAAGGAGAGATCAATCAAGGAACACGTGAGTACGAGAGGATGGGAACGTTCAATTCGATCACTCGGCGGTGATATTACAACACCTCCCATCACGAGCCATAGCAGTTGCAAGTCCCGGCATCTCATCAAGTGTAACACCTCCGGTAGTCACCCGGAGCAACAACTTCCACTCCTTCATCGGGACGAGGAACCGGATGGGCGAGAGGAGGACCATCTCCCATTACCATTGCGAGACTTGATGGAAAAGGGGAAGTTCTTGTCAAGACTCAAACGGATATGGCCGCAACTCGGAAAGAGGTACTCACTTTTCTTAAGACATTAACTGATCGATTTCCACATGACCCGCAACAGCCCCTCGGGAGCCAACAAGGAATGAATTCAACGCAGGAGAAGGTACTTCAATGGCACGGACCTACATGGGACTCGATCAAAGAAGCGACACCGGATATGAGCGGTCCTATCGTGGAGGCTCCTACACTGGGACTGATCCTCACAACGATCTTCCTCAAGTCAATAGTTTCATTATGAACCAGAGGTAGGTGGATCGGGAGCGGTTTCTCCAGTGGAAAGTTTATGCAAACTTTCACACCTCTCGAAGAATCGGCGCGCGGAGACGTTTCCGCAATCAACCGAGAGGAAGGTCACGACCGTGACCTACATGTCACCGCACGCATCAAGGATTCGAGTTCAAGACGCCCCTTATCTACACGGGAGCGTCTTGAATGTGATTACTATCAAGACTCTCAGGACATCCAAGGTTCTCCCCAGGCAAGGTCGTACGGAATCCTACCACAGTGACGGACTTCAAGGGAAACCAAACCAGCGCATACGGGAGGAGCTCCGCTGAAAGAATCAGACAAGTTCGTTGCATCCCACTCCCCACGTGGGCGTCAATTCAGGAAGAAGACCGACTTGCATCATTGAGAGCTAAAACCCACAATGCATCTTTCTTGACGAAGCATTCTTCTCCATCCCGTAAATCCACGACCCACGTTCACACGAAGAGGGAACGCACTTTTTTGTGGCGAGTCGTGACCGAGAAGGGAAAGCGGTATACCGACATCGCCATTATCAATTAGCGGGGAGATCGCTACCGGTCTCTCCACCCAATGGAATGCTATGACAAAGCACGAACCACAACAACAAGTGCTAGATGCTCCACAACAGTGCAAGAGGGCACCAACTCCACAACCGATGAGATTGAAATCGTTGAGGAGTCTCCTAGGCCTATCTCCATCGGCTCAACCTTGTGTACGAATAAATGCACGAAGCTCATGGAACTTCTCAAAGAGTATCGGGACATGTTCGCTTGGAGATATGAAGAAATGCGGATTTAGATAAAAATTGGTCATCCATCACGGTTGCGGTTCGAGACACGAGGAAAATGGATAGATCGAGTCTTTGCATAGACTTGAAACTTGAACAGGTGCTTTGCTCTAGAAAACAATCCTCCTCTACACGACATCGACATGATTAGTAGATGCAAACAGCGGACACAAAGACATGTTCTCCTCCATGGATGGATGCAGCGGCTACAACTGAGATAAGAATGTACGAGCATGATGCAAGTAAGATATCTTTTCGAACTCCTCTCGGAAAATTTTATTATACCATACGCCATTTGGTTTAAGGAATACCGGTGCAACGTATCAACGCTCTATGACGGTAATCTTCCCTTTGGAGTCGATACCTCAAGGGAGCAGCCTCAAGAAGATAACGAACCACACTTGGGGACTGAGGCTCAACATGAAGTTCCTTCACCGTCGATCAAGGAATTCTTCAACATGAGAGATATGGTCGGTCAAGAAACATGGAATTCGCAAGGGTAAATTGAATCAAGAGGGAAACACTTCAACACTCCCTCTAGTGAAGGCTGCTTCAATGGTCTATTCAAGAGCCGCCTCAATGCTCTCTCAGGGACCCCTCTTCGCTTCATAATCCTACTTCAACACCCTCTCCAGGATCCACCTCAACGTTCGCACCGAAGCCACTTTAACATCCTCTCAAGTCGTTTCAACACTCAAGCTACATCAACAATCTACGCTCCGGGTCAAGTTATCTTTGATGTACTCATTGCTCAACATACGTCTCATCCATCCTTCATGAGGACCCAGTGAGCATGAAAAACCCCGAAGTCGATAGGAGGAGGGCTGTTACGTGGAACGGATATTTTCATATAGTTGGAAGGGCGCGGTGAACAACTCATCATCAATGTTCGGCATATCCTTGAAGCCGCCAACACTTCACGACTTGGTACAAAGCATTATCTCCAAAAGACATCTCAACGGGATTCTTTTCTTCCACAATGAAATAAAAGGCAGGAGTTAGAACTTGTATGAAAGCACATGAGAGATGTAGTCACACACGGCAAGACACAACTCACATCGGAGCACACAATGGCCGGTCCAAACACCATTCAAGTCCGGTACAAATTTTAGTCTGGTACAAATTTTAGTCCGGTACAAATTTCAAGTCGGTGTTGATTTCAAGTCGGTACAAGTTTCAAGACCGGTACAAGTTTCAAGACCGGTACAAGTTTCAAGTCCGGTATTGATTTCAAGTTCTCCGGTATAAATTTCAAGTCCCGGTATTGATTTAAAGTCCGGTACAAGCTTCAAGTTCGGTACAAATTTGATCGGGCGTATGTGGGTGAGACTCACGTTCAATCAAGCGAGACACAACAAGCCCACGTTCGATCAAGCGGCGCAGAGCCCCACAAACGGGAAGTAGGTGCAGCGATCCGTCGATTAGGCACAACCCCACGATCGAGTGAAGCGGGCGCAATAGCCCCTCGACCAGAAGAAGGCATATCAAGGTCGATCGAAGCGAGCAAGACCGACATCATACTAGGGAAACGCTCTCCTATATGCCTTTTGAACGTGACATACTCAAGGACAGGATGACCCGTCCCTCCACGGTAACATCTAACTTTGCCTTACAAGTTTTATCTTTAATCTGTCACCATCTCATGCCTACCACACAATGGTGTAACCATTATGTGCTAGGCAAGGGACTTAATGTTGATGGTGGATTTTCGTTTAAGGTTAAATTTGTAAAAACCATAAAAGATCATCTTACCGACATCTTGTAAAAGATAAAGCCATCTATAAGTTTTGGATACTCCCTCACTTGATTCACCAAGAATGGAACTTGTAGCAAGTCCCATTCTCGTGAATTTCATATCGACCTTGTATTTCTGTACTCATTATCGGTGTGGCATGATGACCGAGTGTTACTCATATAGAGTAACACGAACCTCCAAGCACTATAATGAAACCATGTACGAAATACCCGTGCTGCCGATTCTCGGTGTGTTATACTAGCCCCGAGCCCTCTCGGTGTGTTATACTAGCCCGATTGAGCCCCTCTCGGTGTGTTATACTAGCCGATTGAGCCCCTCTCGGTGTGTTATACTAGCCCGATTGAGCATCCGGACTTGGTCGTATCGGTCTCGGATATGATTCGATCGCGAGTCATCCAACTCCGTAAGCATGATTGGATGACCCGGATCAATTTCCATCACCCCCAAGCGGTATGGAATACCCACGGCCGACCCCGCATGGTCGGCCATCGGCCTTAGCTTGCCAAAAGAAAACCGTTCATACCAAGCATTATGACGGAAAACCCTAAATTAGGGTTTGCGGCATATTACATATGTTGCAAAGTAGTCTCAACCATCCATCTTCGAGATATAGATGGAGGGTCTAGATGTAGACTCAAAGGGCCCAGAGCATGTCAACACGATCACCGTGAGACCGCCTACACACTTGACCCGGTCGGTCAAGACCAACAAGGTTTGGCCGTGACAAAATCGTCACCCAAACAAGAGGTGGCGCACGGCTTTGAAATCCAAATTAGGGTTTCAAGCCATCGAGGCGCGTCCATCTTCTCCAAGACGAATGGAGGGTCACGAGATTAGATTAAACGAGGTCCGATCATACCAAAGATGATCACCGTGGGCCCATCTATCTCCTCATGCGGTCGGCCAAGGCATATCATGCCCGGCTAATCCAAAACGCCCGCCCAAACATGCGTGGTTACACTTCCCAAATTGCAAATTGATCTCGACCGCTCAACTTCACTAGGATGATTTGAATGGCTTAGATCACGTTTTCATGGGATAGTCGGTATAGGTGTGAACATCAACCTACCACATACACGCCGGAGTGATCCACCAAGACCGACCAAGGATGGTTGTCTTGGAACGCGTGCGGGAATATCACGCGGTTATCAACTCCTTTGCGGTAAGAAATTTCGCCGCAAACCGATCTCAACCACTCAACCGTGCTTAGGTCAATTTGAGTGGCCTAGATCGCGCCTTCTTGGGAAAGTGAGACATGGACGTGTACACGGCATGCCATCAACATGCACGACCTGGTCGGTCCTCTCCAAAGCCCTTCCCATGCTTGGTTTCGACCAAAGAGAGTGATGCTTGCGCACCTCTTCAAAAACCCTAGTATTCATTAACGGTCGCGAGATGAGTGCCTCAAACATCATCTCATCCGTTCAACTTCACCGACTTGGTTATACAACCCAGTCGAGAGTTATTTGGTTAGTGAGGAGTCATTACCCATCACTTTACCACACCGTAATGCGAAACACTGCATAAAATACACACGATACTTCACAAGTATCGACTTCCGAATAACACGGTTATTCAATTGACATTACATGCTATCTTTCGTGGATCCACGATCCACACATTCGGACATCAATCATGTCACAAAGGCGGGGATATATCTTGGGGTATTGGTGCGGCGGTTTACGACGTGCGGCGTGCAACGCGCCATCACAAGAACGTGTCGAAGTCATGGACGGTTAGAGATGAACTGGAGAAGTGGGCAAGATTGGTCGTGTATCACCAACGCACAACTCCACTACTCCATCATTCCACAACCTCCACTTCCCACGAGAGACGTGAATAAGGCTCAATGACTTGTATAAATAGGTTCTCCGCCCTATTTCACACGACGAGAACAACACAAGTTCGGGACGAGACGAAGAAAAACCAAGTGTTAATACAAATCGTATTCAAACACCAGAGCCTCCTTACATTAACCGTAAGCCTGCTCACTTTTCTGTCACAAGTCATAAGCAAGCCAACACCTTCACAATCTCAACACCTTCTTCGCTTCCCTCCCTAAGATCAACCCCATCTCCTTCACTTTGTGACCGAAACAAGTCTGGAGCGGCCATTTCTTGGTTTAGGCCGGACTTGCAGATTGATCTCTCGAATCTACAAGCACTCACCGCGCAGTGCATTTATTTAAAGGTTTAAATTCATTCCTCATCCACACCCCAAATTACCAAATTCTGCAGGAGTAGTTTTCACCCATAAACAATTGGCGACCACGGTGGGAGGTTGATCTATCGGTTGCAAAAAATTGAATTCTCAATTCTTCGGTTTTCGGCTCACGATGCATCCTCATCAGAAACCACGGGCGGTTCGAGATACCATGGGAAGTGTAGATAGAATCTTTGGAGGATGTCTTGGCAAATCAAGTGGTATCACCGGAAAGACGAGAGCGAGACATTTCGCCTTTTGAATGACATAGCGACACAATTACAAGAAGGATCGGCAGGCATCTACTCAAGCGGTGCAAGAAATCTTTGAATCCTTAGTCGGGAGTCACACCTTTACCGGTGGAGAGGCAAAAGAGCGTGTAACCCGGGTGACTCGGGAAAGATGAACAACATGGTCAGTCAACAATGAAGAACCGAGGCAACTTCACGAGAGGAGAGGACTTATCAGGAGTACTACAACGTCTACCGAATAAAGAAATGGAGCCTGGACTTACGGATCCTCTTTGGAAGATTTATATCTCAAGACCCTTGTCGAAGCCGTGAAGAAATGCTTGAGGAAGGAGAGATCAATCAAGGAACACGTGAGTACGAGAGGATGGGAACGTTCAATTCGATCACTCGGCGGTGATATTACAACACCTCCCATCACGAGGGAGGCAGCTGCAAGTCCCGGCATCTCATCAAGTGTAACACCTCCGGTAGTCACCAGAGCAACAACTTCCACTCCTTCATCAGGACGAGGAACCGGATGGGCGAGAGGAGGACCATCTCCCATTACCATTGCAGACTTGATGGAAAAGCAGGAGTAGTTTTCACCCATAAACAGTAGCATCCTGGTGGGATAAGAGGCGTAGGAGCATAACTGTACCTTGGATCAGTGTGAGATTGATTGGGGTTCAACTACAGTCCAGACCGAAGTTAATTTGGAGCAGGCTAGAGTCCGTAGCGGCTTAATCTTTTGTGGTTTTTACGCATTTGCGGTTTCCTCGTTACGTGTTATTTCTATTAGCATTATATTTGTTTATATAATTGAAATATCACGGGTTGTGCGTTGTTCAATCAATTAGAATATCCGACCTTTTGGGTTGTTGATTTAAATTGATTGACACTTGGATATTGGTCTTTGGTACCATCCAAGTTATCTCTCTTTGATAAAGACTCGCAGATTTCTATTTGCTTGAGTATAGATCAAATTGAGAGATTAGGATATAAACTCTTTGATATACTTTTTATCTAGATTGAGTCTGAATGTCTAGTTGATTCTCTAGAAAGTATATTGGAGTTTGTCCATACAAATTGCTAATAGAATTGTTGGGTGTGGTTTTTAGACCCCCGCTTTTTCAATTGGTATCAGAGCAGGTAAACACGTTTAAAGACCTTATAAGTCTGTGTTTGTAGCGATCTACTCTATGGACAAAAGTGCTATCTCAATAAATGCACCACCAGATCCAAGGATTTTAGAATTCTCTTCCATGACTTATTTAATAAAATATGTAGAAGAAATTCTATCTAAACCTCCACCAGGTTTAAAATCCCTTGAAGTGTTTTCAGGGCTTGAAAAGAAGCTTGAGAGCTTATCTCTTGATGTTGAGTTATACCTCCTGAAAGAGCAAGAATCTCTTGACAGGCTAAATCAAGTTATGATGAATAATATTTATGTTGAGGTTGATATTGATTTACTAATCAGTGAGAGCAATGCTCCTCCTCTGCGTAATCCAATTAGTTGTAACAAACTAAACGAATTACAAGAGGAGTTTAAATCTCAGTCATCTGAGTGTATCATCTCAATGCATGAATTGATTCGTTGCTCAATTCCTGATATACTTCTTATCAAGATAGTAGTATTGTCTTCTTTTATGAAGAAGCTAGGATGTCTCCTTTTATCAAAAGTGTTTCCCTTCGCAGTACTAAAAACTATCTGCAGAAACTGTTTTTTATAAGTTGGAAAACAAGAAATCAGAAACACAAATCTTTTTGGGTTCTCTTGAAGTTCTTTGATAGACTTATAAAAACTTCCTTTAGTGTTTCTCAACACTACAAGATGTAAGAGTTGCTGGAAAGAAACTCTTTCTTGGTGCCATGGTGAGCAAGACATTATTCACCTCAACACAACTTAATTGTGTTAAAAGTGCATCCTCACTAAGAAATGCCCTGTTATGTATACGGTGAGGGAAGCACAAGAACTGTGGCATACATATTAATAAGTTTGGTATGATTTTTGAATGTTTGGTAACGCGGTAGAATTCGATTGGATTCTTCTAAAAAGGTATGTCTATAAAATTGAGCAATATTTGTATTTTTATTTGCTTAGAGTACTTATAATGATCCATGTACCTTTCATATCGTTCATTTCTACCTAACTTGATTTGTGTTTAAGGTTCCTTTGTGTTTAGGTTTGAAAATAGTAGTTCGGGATGTTTGGACTTCATGGTACACATACCAAGTATGCATACCATCATTTAAAATCAAAATCCAGGGGTTTAAGTTCGCAGACCCAGTTTGCAAACTGCTCTAAGTCATGAAAATTCGTTTGCAAACCCGTATGTATATTTGCATGTAGACGTCGACATTCGGTAAACTTGTTTTGGCCGTAATTTCTTCGTCCGAACTCGGAATGACCTCATTCTTTTTGCATTCACTTTCTATTTGAATTATATTCAAAATGGAGATGAGAAACCTTGAATTTGGATTAGTTAAGATTGGTATTTGTCCCGTCTCTTGTTTTTGAGTGTTTTGCTCCGTTTCGTCACACTTGTTCCACTTCTCTTGGAATTGGGCACTTGGATTCTTGGAGTAATATTATTCTAAGCTAATTTGTAGCTTTTAAAAGAATGTTGTTGGTGAATCACAAAGAAGGGAGTTCAAGAACGGGCAGTAGTACGCATTACTATGGAATTCTTGAATGTTCACAATCATTTTATGTGAACTATGGTGCATGGTCGTTAATGACTTTGTATGATCTTCTTTTTTAATAAAATCTTTTTATACGCCTTTGGTATCTATTCTTGGTATAAATCCGGGCGTAAAAGATTGATTCTACCCTCTGAGGACAAATCATCTTATATGTGCATTACGAGTTTGTCTTGATGCCTAGGAAACTTCTTATGAGAATTTATTCTTATTTTTGAGAATGATTACTAGAGTTTGGAATAGTAATTATTGTGATTACACATAGCTATAGCCAACGATTTCATCTTCATGTTTTTAGATTTATTGGTTTAAATTCTAGATTGGTTTGGAAGATGATTTTTGCAGTATTAATCTTTATGGTTTTATATATTGCAATTGTTATGGGATATGAGTGTTTGCGTCCGTGAATTATGATTGTCCCATATCTTGTCAAAAGTAAAGTCTTTCATAAGTCGATATCCATATGTTGATAAAGGAATGAATGGACTTTTGACAAATACAAAAGTTAAGCCTATATTGTCAATTATTGACGCAAGATAGGTTAAAATCTTTTGTTTTCAATAACGATGATGCTAAACTTACAATCTTTGGGATCATTGCTACAAAAGTTAATTTATTTATTTTTTTGTATTCCATATGTATTGATAGTTTTGTCACTAAAATTGACAAAGGGGGAGATTGTTAGAGCATTGCTCGGTCAAACTCGCATGCGTTGCTATCCCAAGCATGTTTGTCAATGTTAGTGATCAAAACTATAAGTCTTGATTTATAGTCTACTATAGATAAGGTCTCGGACTAGGATAGAAAGTGTAGTTAAGCTCAAGAACTCCATGAAAATCATCATACAAGACGAAGGACTACTCAAGGAACCGGTGGAACTTCATCGACTAAAAGTTATGTGGAGACTTGTACTTATCTATCACTCAAAAGTATATTTATCTCATATCTTGAGATAAAAGTCGTTTTGCTATATAGACTAAGATTATACACATTTGGTATTTCAAACCGAGTTTATCTCGCCTATCTATTTCTCGAAATATGTGTTGGTAAGCTTTCGCTTTAGCCGAATTCATCTTTACCTAGTGACGAAAGTCATGTTAAGTTTCAATCACTTTGAAAATTGCTCTGACGAAAAATGGTTTGTGAATAACAACAATATAACGTCCTCTGAGAATGTTTCAATGATTGAAATGAGAGTTTAGATTACATAACCATGGTAGGATATAAGCATTGTTGTGGAAACACATATATGTATAAGTACTTATTCCTTGAACCAATGTTTGCGAACTTTGTTGATCAAGAGAACCGGAATGGTGGCATGAGCCAAGTCCGCGAACTCAGTCCGCGAACAGGAGGAAGTTCTCGACCCGATAATTTCTGTTGGAGTTTAAGAACTCCTTCCGTGAACTTAATTCCGTGAACCCAATCCGCGAACTTGAGTTGGTTATATCTAAAAACGATTGTTCTTGAACTCATGTTTAAATAAACTAAGGAATGCTTTTGCAAAACGTGGCTATAAAGTTCATGAACCGATTCGAGTGAATCAAATCGTTTTTGCTTCGATTGTGTCTTGTGTAGTTACATAAAAATATAAGCAATTGAACAACTCTCTAACTAGTTCATTTGAACTAGTTATGGTGAAGAAGAATATCGTTGATATGAAATTGCTCATATGGCTAACCTTTGGTTAACTATTGTTGAACCAACAAATGTACATGTTTGGGTACGGTTACACAAGCCTAGAAACATTCATTTCATGTGTGTATAACAAGCTAAGTATTCGATCTAACGGTTGATAAATATTAGCTTGAATCTAATCAGGTTTTCATCTAACGGTGAATATTGAATGCTTTGTTACCAAGCTAACATTGATTGCAAACCCTGATTTGAAAGACTATATAAGGGAGAACTCTAGCAACTGGGAAACTTAATCCCCACACCTTACGTGTGATACTAGTTGTATAAGCTAGAGTCGATTCTCCTTTAACCTTGGTTTTTCTTCTCTAAACCAGGTTAACGACTTAAAGACTTCATTAGGATTGTGGCTTGGGACCGATACTACTTTCTCGTAGTTGTGTGATCGATCTTGCTATTTCTATTATGCAGTACAATTTTAATAATTGGATTGAGATTTCTATCTCCGATAGGCAAGATAAAAAGAAGTCACAAACATCTTCGTCTCATCGTTTGTGATTCCGCAATACTTTTTTTATTTGCGTCGATTAAGATTATTGTGAGGTAATCGATAATACTAGGTTGTTCTTCAGGAATATAAGTCCGGGTTATCGATAGGTTCTGTTCGCCTTGATTTATCAAAAGACGGAACAAAACTCGTAAGTATATTCATAATAGAAGGATTTATCTATTACCGTAGACTTTTCTGTGTGATACAGATTTGTTTATTAAATTCTTCGACTTTGGATCGTAGCAACTCTTAGTTGTGTGTGAGATTATCTAAGGGAATCAAGTACGTAGCATCCTGTTGGGATCAGAGACGTAGGAGCATAAATGTACCTTGGATCAGTGTGAGATTGGTTGGGGTTCAATACAGTCCAGACCGAAGTTAATTTGGATTAGGCTAGTGTCTGTAGCGGCTTTGTTATAACATTGCTCGGTCGAACTCGCATGCGTTGCTATCTCAAGCATGTTTGTCAATGTTAGTGATCAAAACTATAAGACTTGATTTCTAGCCTATGTAGCTAAAGGTCTCGGACTAGGATAAAAAATGTAGTTGAGCTCAAGACTTCCATGACAATCATCATACAAGACAAAGGACTACTTGAGGAACCGGTGGAACTTCATCGACTAAAAGGTATGTGGAGACTTGAACTTATCTTTCACTCAAAAGTCTATTTACTCTATCTCCTACTCTTGAGACAAAAGTCGTTTAGACGTATAGACTTTCATTATACACATTTGCTATTTCGAGCCGAGTTTAACTCGCCTATCTATTTCTCGAAATATGTGTTGGTAAGCTTTCGCTTTAACCGAATTCATCTTTACCTAGTGACGAAAGTCATGATATGTTTCAATCCCTTTGGAAATTGCTCTGACGAAAAATGGTATGTGAATTACGGCTATATAACGTTCTCTGAGAATGTTTCAATGATTGAAATGAGAGTTTAGATTACATAACCATTGTTAGGATATAAGCATTGTTGTGGAAACACATATATGTATAAGTCCTTATTCCTTAAACCAGAGTTTGCGAACTTTGTTGATCAAGTGAAATGGAAGTGGCGCAAGCCAAGTCCATGGGCGGCGGAAGTTCTCACCGGGAATTTCTGCTGGAGTTTGTGTACTCCTTCCATGAGCTTAAGTCTGCGAACCCAGTCCGCGAACTTGAGTAAGTTATATCTAAAACCAGTTGTTCTTGAACTAATGTTTATATAAACTAAGGAATGCTTTTTCAAACCGTGGCTATAAAGTTCATGAACCGATTCGAGTGAATCAAACCATTTTTGCTTCGATTGTGTCTTGTGTCGTTACATAAGATCTAAGCAATTGAACAAATCTCTAACTAGTTCATTTGAGTCATTTGAACTAGTTATGGTGAAGAAGAATATGGTTGATATGAGAGTGATCATATGGCTAACCATTTGGTTGACTATTGTTGAACCAACAAATGTTAATGTTTGGGTACGGTTCATAAACCCAAAATTGAACATTTCATTTGTGTGTAACAAGCTAAGTTTTCGATCCAACAATTGAGAAATATTAGCTTGAATCTAATCAGGTTTTCATCTAACGGTGAATATTGAATGCTTTGTTACCAAGCTAACATTGATTGCAAACCCTGATTTGAAAGACTATATAAGGGAGAACTCTAGCAATTGGGAAACCTAATCCCCACACTTTACGTGTGATACTAGTTTGCTAAGATAGAGTCGATTCTCCTTTAACCTTTGGTTTTCTTCTTCTAAAACCCGGGTTAACGACTTAAATACTTCATTGGGATTGTGAAGCCGGACCGATACTACTTTTCTTGTAGTTGTGTGATCGATCTTCTTTGTATCTATAAATGCAGTACAATTGAAATAATTGGCTTGAGATTTATATCTCCGATAGGCAAGATAGAAAAGAAATCACAAACACATCGTCTCATCGTTTGTGATTCCGTAATATCTTTTTTCGCTGCGTCGATTAAGATTATTATGAGGTGATCAATAATACTAGGCTCCTTCCGGAATATAAGTCTGTGTTATTGATTGGTTCCTGTTCACCTTGATTTATCAAAAGACGGAACAAAACTCATAGGTTTATTCGTGGGAGACGGATTTATCTATTACGTAGACTTTTACGTGTGATCAGATTTGTTTATTAAAGTCTTCGACTTTGGGTCTTAGCAACTCTTAGTTGTGGGTGAGATCAGCTAAGGGAATCAAGTACGTAGCATCCTGGTGGGATAAGAGGCGTAGGAGCATAATTGTACCTTGGATCAGTGTGATATTTATTGGGGTTCAACTACAGTCCAGACCGAAGTTAATTTGGAGTAGGCTAGAGTCTGTAGCGGCTTAATACAGTGCGTGTTCAGTCTGGACTAGGTCCCTGGGTTTTCTGCATTTGCGGTTTCCTCGTTAACAAAATTCTGGTTTCTGTGTTATTTCTATTCCGCATTATATTTGTTTATATAATTGAAATATCACAGGTTGTGAGTTGTTCAATCAATTAGAATATCCGACCTTTTGGGTTGTTGATTTAAATGTGGAAATTGTATAAATACCCCTCTTTTTCAGAGGTCTACACAAATACCCTTAAGATGTTTACAAATACCCCTAAGGGGTTTAATTTAGGTTTTTAGGGTCTAATTTTTGGCACATCCGAAATTATATTAAGTCAATTCAACCTCGGAGGAGGGTTGGGTTGGCGTTTTCATAGCGTCAAGAACATACTAGTTCATTTTCATTATCCAAAAAAGTACTAGTTCATTTTCATTATCCACTTAAAATATACCTCTTAGGGGTATTTAAATAAAATAGAGGGGTATTTATGAAGGTCTTATATTATAGGGGTATTTAATTAATGTTCCCGATTTAAATTGATTGACACTTGGATATTGGTCTTTGGTACCATCCAAGTTATCTCTCTTTGATAAAGACTCGCATATTTCTATTTGCTTGAGTATAGATCAAATTGAGAGATTAGGATATAAACTCTTTGATATACTTATTATCTAGATTGAGTCTGACTGTCTAGTTGATTCTCTAGAAAGTATATTGGAGTTTGTCCATACAGATTGCTAATCGAATTGTTGGGTGTGGTTTTTGGTAGGTTGGGAAAAGCGTTTGCCTACAATGTAAACTGCAAGTGCACAGTGCCTATTGGAGGCAGGGCAAGTACAGGTCGATCCACAGGGAAATGGAGTGTGTAAGGTTGATTGCAAAGCTTCACTAACTGATTTCAGGTGAGAAGTATAACACACAAGGGTTTGTTTTAAGTCGATACGACAAGATGTTGTGATAGTAATTCTAAGGAAGCAAAAACAGATTGTAAACAAGTTGGAGAATTACTAGGATGGTTGATTCCACCCTCTAATCCTATGCTAAGGCAATTCAACTTCTCATTGTGTCTTGTACCTTCCCTTGAAGGCCTCAGATGGAAGATTTGTCAATCAATGTAACTAATTCCCCCTAGTATAAGTTGTCTTCTTACAGTACAACTTATCACAGGGTCATTTGATCAATCAATTAACTACCTATCCTAGAACATCATAACACATCAAGAACAACTTAAGAAATTGATTACTTCACATAACACTAGGGGTTTCATCTACACCCTATTAAGGTAAATTAAAGCATGATTAAAACAAATAAAACACAGATTAAACTAAGCTTGGTGCACTGGCTAATCCAGGCATCCCCCTTCACATACACTGCCTCACCATATTTATACATGCAAAACCCTAGTTCACTTCAATTTGGAGATTAAATGGCGACCCACTCACCCAAAACCTCTGAATTTGTTGTTCCCTCTGCTAATTCGTCTCTGAACTCCATTAATTTAATGTTCCTCCTGCTGTTGACGAAACCCTAACCCTAACTCTTTCTATCTCAACCTTAGCTTCTATGGTAAGAAGCTATGAAGGAGATAGAGAGACATTAGGAGGTGGCTGAAGGCGGCTGTACTGGTGGTTGTGTTGGTGGCTGGTCGGAGTGGAAGAAGGTGGCTGCTCAGAGTTTGGTCGGGAGAGAAAGAAGTTCTCTGCAAATGTCGGGGGAAGAAGAGATAAGAGAAAATGAGAATAGGGGTTGTTTGGTCGATGGGTGTAGGTGTAGATGGTTTCGGTGTGAGGCGGATGCAGCGAGTGGTGATGAGAAGGATGGAGCGACCGTTGGATGCGGGAGACACCGTCGTGGGCTGATGCGACCGTCGGATGCAAATGGATCAAATACGACGGCTCGGATAAGACGGGCTTGGATCCGGGTTATGGGCCGGGTCTTGGATTGCTCGAGCCCATGTCTTGTAAATGGGTTGCTACTTGTTGGGTTGCAACTGATGCGCGTGCGGGCTTTGGCTTTCTGCTCCGTAGACGCTCGTTTCCAATTCTCTGCTCTTTTGGCTCCTCCAATTCTCCGATCTTTATTTACTACCTAAAAACACAAAATTAATTAGTACAAATATTTATTCTTGAAAACAGGGAAAATACAGAATTTGGGATAATATCTGATTTCTGAGCACAAAAGATGAGCTAAATGCCAATAAAAAGGTGTAGAAATATGCAATATTTGGCACTCATCAGTTTTTAGACCCCCGCTTTTTCAATTGGTATCAGAGCAGGCAAACACGTTTAAAGACCTTATAAGTCTGTGTTTGTAGCGATCTACTCTATGGACAAAAGTGTTATCTCAATAAATGCACCACCGAGATCTAGGGATTTTAGAATTCTCTTCTATGAGTGATTTAATAAAATCGCAGAAGAAATTCTATCTAAACCTCCACCGAGGTTTAAAATCCCTTGAAGTGTTTTCGGGGCTTGAAAAGAAGCTTGAGAGCTTATCTCTTGATGTTGAGTTATACCTCCGAAAAGAGCAAGAATCTCTTGACGAGGCTAAATCAAGTTATGATGAATAATATTTATGTTGAGGTTGATATTGATTTACTAATCAGTGAGAGCAATGCTCCTCCTCTGCGTAATCCAATTAGTTGTAACAAACTAAACGAATTACAAGAGGAGTTTAAATCTTAGTCATCTGAGTGTATCATCTTAGTGCATGAATTGATTCGTTGCTCAATTCATGATACTTCCTATCAAGATAGTAGTATTATCTTCTTTTATGAAGAAGCTATGATGTCTCCTTTTATCAAAAGAGTTTCCCTTCGCAGTACTAAAAACTATCTACATAAACTATTTTTTATAAGTTGGAGAACAAGAAATCAGAAACACAAATCTTTTTGGGTTCTCTTGAAGTTCTTTGATAGACTTATAAAAACAGTTCCTTTAGTGTTTCTCAACACTACAAGATGTAAGAGTTGCTGGAAAGAAACTCTTTCTTGGTGCCATGGTGAGCAAGACATTGTTCACCTCAACACAACTTAATTGTGTTAAAAGAGCATCCTCACTAAGAAATGCCACATTATGTATACGGTGAGGGAAGCACAAGAACTGGGGCATACATATTAATAAGTTGGGTATGATTTTTGAATGTTTGGTAACGCGGTAGAATTCGATTGGATTCTTCTAAAAAGGTATGTCTATAAACTTGAGCAATATTTGTATTTTTATTTGCTTAGAGTACTTATAATGATCCATGTACCTTGCTTATCGTTCATTTCTACCTAACTTGATCTGTGTTTAAGGTTCCTTTGTGTTTAGGTTTGAAAATAGTAGTTCGGGATGTTTGGACTTCATGGTACACATACCAAGTATGCATACCATCATTTAAAATCAAAATCCAGGGGTTTAAGTTCGCAGACCCAGTTTGCAAACTGCTCTAAGTCATGAAAATTCGTTTGCAAACCCGTATGTATATTTGCATGTAGATGTCGATATTCGGTAAACTTGTTTTGGCCGTAATTTCTTCGTCCGAACTCGGAATGACCTCATTATTTTTGCATTCACTTTATCTTTGAATTCTATTCAAAATGGAGATGAGAAACCTTGAATTTGGATTAGTTAAGATTGGTATTTGTCCCGTCTCTTGTTTTTGAGTGTTTTGCTCCGTTTTGTCACACTTGTTCCACTTCTCTTGGAATCTGGCACTTGGATTCTTGGAGTACTACTATTCTAAGCTAATTTGTAGCTTTTACAAGAATGTTGTTGGTGAATCACAAAGAAGGGAGTTCAAGAACGGGCAGTAGTACGCATTACTATGGAAATCTTGAATGTTCACAATCATTTTATGTGAACTATGGTGCATGGTCGTTAATGACTTTGTATGATCTTCTTGGTTAATAAAATCTTTTTATACGCCTTTGGTAGCTATTCTTGGTATAAATCCGGGCGTAAAATATTGATTCTATCCTCTAAGGACAAATCATCTTATATGTGCATTACGAGTTTGTCTTGATGCCTAGGAAACTTCTTATGAGAATTTATTCTTGTTTTTGAGAAGGATTACTAGAGTTTGGATAGTAATTATTGTGATTACACATAGCTATAGCCAATGATTTCATCTTCATGTTTTTAGATTTATTGGTTTAAATTCTAAATTGGTTTGGAAGATGATTTTTGCAGTATTAATCTTTATGGTTTTATATATTGCAATTGTTATGGGATATGTGTATTTGTGTCCGTGAACTATGATTGTCTCATATCTTGTCAAAAGTAAAGTCTTTCATAAGTCGATATTCATATGTTGATAAAGGAATGAATGGACTTTTGACAAATACAAAAGTTAAGCCTATATTATCAATTGTTGACGCAAGATAGGTTAAAATTTTTTGTTTTCAAGGATTATGTCTATTGTTTGCCATTGTGCAAATGGTGATGGAAAGTAGAATGAATCCTTGTGTATTCCGCAGTAATTGATCTTCCCTGATCCCTATTTTATGTATTACTGTGAGGCTCCGTAATGTGTCTTATATTGAGCACTAAACGACCAAGTTGATTATTTTATGATTAGCTTTGTTGTTGTTCCGTAAGGTACTTTATGTCGAGCATTTTTGAAATAAATTAATCATATTGTTTGGTTATTTAGTTATAACTCCATAAGTCTTCTTATGTTTGAGCGTTTTTAGTTGGGTTGATTATTTTCATGATTAACTTAGTCATTGCTCCATAGATTCTCTTATGTCGAGTATGACCAATTAAATTGATTACTTTTGTAATTAGTTTGGTTGTGTATTTCGATTAGATTAATTATGGGTTCTCTTGTGATTAATCTAATTGAGTATTTTTGAGTCTCCATAAGTTCACTTGTGTTGAGCATTATCGATTAAATTAATCATGAACTTCTTGTGGTTAATTTAATTGAGTATTTTGGATTCAAATTCATACTTGTATGTGATTTGTTATGTCCAAAGAAATCCTTCTTTTCCTTCGAAATTAAGGTCGCTCTTGTTGTTCTTTCGGGAATGACATATTATGGGGGAGAGTTCTTTTTAAACTTGCGCTTAATTTCCATATCTTTGTGGGGAGTGCGGCTGTGGAATATTATAGGGGTTATCTTGTATCTTTAAACTCCTTGATGAATGCATTTAGCTTCGGCTTTATGAGTGCATCTAAATAAGATGATGTGTGTTTCTTTCTTTTGGTCATGAAATGTCTCTTTCAGAAATTTCATTAGGATCCCGTTCTTGTACCTTTGACAATTTTATTGAGAAAAAGGGGTAGAATTAATATGTAGTTCACACTACAAATACATATGGTTTTCGGATCATTATGAAAGGGGGAGTGGTTTCCATGTGAGATGGAGTATTGACTAAGGGGAGTGATACATATCACCATAGTATTGTTGTTGAAGTTGTGATACAATTGAACTTTGACGTTGTGTAATGATACTATGACACTGTATAACAATGATTGAGAACTCTTGTTTTCTTGTTGTTATAGCTACGGATTTTCAACAACGATGATACTAAACTTACAACCTTTGGGATCATTGGAGTACTTGGAAGTGACGAAGATTTCGAGTAATGTAGAAGATTAGACATGTGGAATAGGAGCTACACAAGTTAATTTATTTATTTTTTGTATTCCATATATATTAATAGTTTTTCCACTAAAATTGACAAAGGGGGAGATTGTTGGAGCATTGCTCGGTCGAACTCGTATGCGTTGCTATCTCAAGCATGTTTGTCAATGTTAGTTATCAAAACTATAAGTCTTGATTTCTAGCCTATGTAGCTAAAGGTCTCGGACTAGGATAGAAAGTGTAGTTGAGCTCAAGAACTCCATGGCAATCATCATACAAGAAAAAGGACTACTCGAGGAACTGGTGGAACTTCATCGACTAAAAGGTATGTGGAGAATTGAACTTATCTGTCACTCAAAAGTCTATTTACTCTATCTCCTACTCTTGAGACAAAAGTCGTTTAGACGTATAGACTTTCATTATGCACATTTGCTATTTCGAGCCGAGTTTAACTCGCGTATCTATTTCTCGAAATATGTGTTGGTAAGCTTTCGCTTTAACCGAATTCATCTTTACCTAGTGACAAAAGTCATGATATGTTTCAATCACTTTGGAAATTTCTCTGACGAAAAATGGTACGTGAATAACGACTATATAACGTTCCTTCGAGAATGTTTCAATGATTGAAATGAGAGTTTAGATTACATAACCATTGGTAGGATATAAGCATTGTTGTGGAAACACATATATGTATAAGTCCTTATTCCTTAAACCAAAGTTTGCGAACTTTGTTGATCAAGAGAAATGGAAGTGGCGCAAGCCAAGTCCGCGAACTGGCGGAAGTTCTTGATGCGTGTCGTAGGTGCAATCAAATTAATTCAATATTTCCACTCAATTAAAAATAATATAATGGAAGTCAAGTTCGTTCCCACGAGGAGCAAGAGATCTTAGTTGTAAAAGTTGTCACGAAAGGGGGTGTAAAAAGCAAAATAAAAAAAAATAAACAAAGTAATTAAAATCGAAAGTTGAAAGATGAAAGCAATAGAGAGAAGATCAAGGAATCCTTCTTCGTTACGAAACAATGAATCAAGTTATGTTCTATTCTACTTGTTATTAGTCACAAATTATCACCAACCGTAGGTAAAGCGACTAGCTCGGTGCTAAACCCTAAATCCCTTATATCACCGGACACGGAAGTTCTCGACTACTAGGATTCTAATCACCAAGCCACCTAGAATTAGCTCAACCTAGATGTAACTTGGCTCATGCATTAAGTTTTATGAATTTCTTAGGTTGATATTAGTAGTTAGACTCTTAGCTCAAGGTCCACTTGCTAACGTTGTTTCTACACACAATTGCTCCACGGAATCCCTCCGCAAGGTCTCGTGTTTGCTACTTATGTAAAAAGTCAAGAAACGATTACTTATCTCCTAACTTTCACTAGCTTTAGATCAAATTAACAAATCAATTTAGCGTGCACTCCAAACAATCTATTAATCAATCATGAATGTCTTTAAGATCACTCCTATTAGTAAAAACAAACGATAATTATGTGAAAAACTTCAAGATAGAATTTGAAAACAAAAACTTAAATCATATGTTAAGAACTAGGAATTCATCCTCAATCAATAAGAAAATTAGCTACTCATGCTTTTGAAATTCACACCAATAATAATTATTAAAAGAAGAATTTTCAAATTCACACAAGTAATTAAAAGAAAAATCTTAGAAAAGCAAGCAAAAACACAAGTGATGTGTGTGTAGAGAGGTGTGTAGAAGTTGTAGAAAACTTCTCTATTTATAAGCTTCAATATTCTCCAAATCTTCCAAGGAATAGAATCCTTTTCCTTTTGCAACTCAATTTCCAAATCCAAGCTTTTCTCAACTCTTCCACCTTCTCTTTCCAAATTTGAGTCCAATTCTCCATCCAATTCCAAGCCCAAGTCTTCATACCCATGAGAGAAGTCCATAGAAAATTACGGAATTCTTGTCGCCGGAAAACTGGGATTGTGGCCGGAATCCGGCCGGAATAGTCGCCGGAAAATATCTAAAGGTGACCGGCAAAGTCAAACCGGTCACCAGTCAACGGGTCGGAACGGTCAGGGTCACTGAGTCAACTCGGGTCAATGCGAATCGGTGAGTCTACTCGGGTCAGGAAAAGTCAGTTGTCAGATGACTCAACTCAGAGTCAGACCTGAATCAGAGTGTGAGTAGCCTGACTGAGCTGAGTCATCTTGGCTCAGTCCATAACACATGTTGTAATCAGGTCATGCACCGGGATGGTGCTTCATTCAACCATTCCGGCTCTTCCCGCACATCAGTCCCATTTAGCCATCTCCTGCCATTCTTCACAACCATGACGCATGTTTCTCGAGCTTTCCTCCATCTCCGTCGTTGTACCAACCTCGGCATCAAACTGCATCTCACACGACCATTTCGGGTCTTCTAAGGCAGCTCACATGTATAGACTTGCAACCTCCGCACTCGGCTTCTCACGTTCAAATCATCACTAAAACCCATCAATACCACCATCTTGACTTCATCACTCTGCCAAATACACATTCGGCTCTCAACAAAGCGTAGTTCAAGCTCGAGTCATACCACCAATTTTAGTTCATGCCTGTCATGCCGGCTCGATTACAGCAATGACTTCACTTAAATCACTCATACTTTCATGACCTTCAATCCGCACTTCACACAACCATCTTTCACTAGCTGCACATTCCACAGATCATTCCCTGCAATGTCTCCATTCACATCCTGCAGCTTAGCTTCATGCCAATCCCTGTTTAGCAACACCATTACAAACCCATACTACACTTCTTCAGCAGCACCAATTGAAGTACCAGCACCATCTCATGCCACAATTTCAGCTTAGACCATTGCAATATCACCACAGCATCTCCCAGGCCAAATCTGACTTTGCCATTCCCTGTAATCCAGTTCACAAATAAACCACCAAAGCTAACCACAACACAACACCACCTCTTCCACCTGCCATGAACCACAATGTCTGAGTTGCATTTGCCACAGGCCAACCCAGCTGCAACTAATTGTAGCAGCAGCTCAAACCTCCATCTAACCTACACTCCATCTTGCCATTTGCTTTGCATATTGCCGAGCATTCCCATTTCCAGTCAGCTGTAGCTTCAACTCCACCTCATTGCACATTCATCCTCTGAATCATCACAAGCAACATCTATCACATACCATTTTCTTCCTCTGTCGAATTCTACCTTATTGACTCCATCGATTTAGCACAGACCCATATAACAAAGACTTGTTCATTCACATCGATTCTTCTCACATCAAATCTTCAATCGAACCCATTTTCTGTTCTCAGCTCACAGACCAGATCTTCTTCCATTCCGATCTTCACAACAGCTGATTAAACATATCAGCTTTCGGACCAACAGCAGCGTCTTCAACATCTCAGTTCGACCACAGATTCATCTCCCTGAGCTTCACAACATCGGCAACCAAACCCATTTGCTCTCACAATCTGAAGCAATTATCAGAAACCCGTTTCCTTCTATCATCTCTTCTTAGCAGCTCGTTCTTCCTCTTGCTTCACAAACCCCATTTCTCAACACCCAACATAAGAGACCACCACCATCTCCTTCCTAGTATCGATTCAGTCAGAAAAGTTCATTAATCTCTCAACCTCTCTATCTGTTTCTCGACAACATCATCGATTTCAATCCAGCTGCAGCTTCACATTCTTTCACTCTTCACCAGAGACCACTAATACCACCTGTATCTTCCTCTTTGTTCGTCTCAGCAAACCCTCTTCTCAATTCTGCTCTCTCGCTTATGAACTGCCCTGAAATCAGCTAACCATCACCGTGCTTGAAATTACGGCGACCAACAGAATCAATCCCATGATCAAATCGGACCCATTCTCTTTTGATCTCTAATCGATCCACCATATTCATCGGTCTCGCTCAATAGCAGCAGCCGCTGTTCTTCTCCCTCGATCTGTGCTCTGACATCACTGGCCGGTTAATAACAATCACTTCCATTGGCAGAAAGATCATCATCAAAACTTCTCGGCAACACCACCAGTGATAATCTCTCGTTCAATCACTCGATTTCATTAGCAGTCATGGCTGCTTTCCTTTACAATTTTCTGTGTATGAATGAATGAGAGGAAACATCAATTAGGGTTGTGTAATAATTCAGGTGGATTAAAACGCCCCTGGGATAAGACCACCCCAGTTTGGGTGCCCATAATAGGATGTCACTTCTGATAAGGGCTAGCCAGTTGGCAGCCTCTTAACCACGGCTAGTCTGTCTTTAATAATCCTCTAAAATAGAGATGCCCCTTAACGTTAAGCGAGCTCCATATATCAATCGTGTAAAATGACCTTTTTGCCCTTTTGGCTCAAATTGGGTGATTTCTTCTTCTTTTCCTCCGTGCGACTCCAAAGTAGCTATAAAATTCAAAACAAGCGTAAAATACATAATTTACAAGAAAAATAGCAAAGAAAGCATAAACTACTAGATAGTAAATACGGTGTATTCTACACCTATCAAATTCCCCCACACTTAGACTTTGCTAGTCCTCGAGCAAATCAAACTAAAAACTCACAACTTCAAAGCGTTCAAGCGTCACAAGCATCAAAGAGTTATGAGGACATAGAGTTTACGCATGCTAGTAAGAAGAAGTTAGAAATACTAAAGAACATATTCTCATTCTTAAATGTTGAGTGAGAAATAACCACACCATAATGAGAGAAAGCGTGTTTGAGAAACGATCAATAAGCACCTCGACTTCTGCCTCACCAAATAAGATTTTATGATAATTGCACTCAAAAAGACGGCTTTTATGGTTCTCACATGTGTGCGGTAGGAATGAAAAGAGAATTCTGCGACACGTTGAATGGTGGGAAGGACAACTTCCGAAATATTTTTAAAAACCCACATCTTTTAATATTTTGAAAAACCATTTTTCTGACGATCTCTAAGAAAGGAAATCAACCATTATTATCGAGGATGAGATTACTTACTTACCTTCACATCCGATTGCCAATTATGATAACACCACTCTCACGGCATCCAATAGAAACGTCTTCCGCTCCTCGTCTTGATCTTCTTCGTCTTCGGTTTCAACTATTGATGATAAACCCTTGAATTTCATAAATCCTTAACAATTTGTAACTCTTTTTACCTTAAAACCTTGTCGCTTGAAACTTCCTTATATATTTTCCTTCCCCACGGCTCATTAAATAAGAACAAATATTTCTCTTGTTTTTCTCTTTTTTTTTTTCTTTTTTTTTGAAACACAAGAGAAATTAAATACAAAAATAAACCATGGCCGTGGGAGAAGTATTTTACCGCTTGATTTTTCACAACTTGTATCGTCTTGAAATCATAAACTTTCAAAAATTCTCACCTTTTAATTTTCTTCGCTTTCATGAATAAGTCTTCATACTTGGATATAGAATTACCTCATTATATTGTAAGGCTTCAACATATATGTAAAATCCGCTCATTTGTATGTTGCTTTACTTGTATTTGAAATTTGCTCTTTTTCTCGTTCCGTTGCTTATAAACCTTAAACTTTTCCAACTTTCCTTGTAGATTTTGATGTCGCTCCTTGTTGATGATGAGAGTGTTTCTATGGATCCGTTGTTGTCGAGAGAGAGAGAATGGTGCTAACTGCAAATCGAACTACAAGAAGGAAGCTTTCATCCATGGACGTCACCCTCATGATTGACAAAATTAGCACTCAAGAGATCAAAGAGTAGTGCTTCTATTGGTGGGAGGTTGGGTAGCTCACCATTCTACCGGAATTAACTTACGGTGACACACACTCAAAAGAAGCTCTTTAGTAGATGGAAGAATTCTGGTCGGTGCCTCTCATGATATGAATACGGGTAGTCTCCACTAATGATTGATCAGCAACTCTAATAATGCACTTCTCCCTGCACCAAATTCGCATCACCGGCATGATTAAATCCATTATTTAACACTCTAACAAACAAGAAATCCGAATGTAGTTCTCTAACATTTCCAAGTTCAATTATGTCGGTCAAAATCTCTATGTAAACATACCTAGAAGTATGCTAGTGACTCTAAAATCTTTAAAAGTTGGAATTTTTTATGTAAAACTTTTTTTTTTTTCAAAATTTTTTAATTTTTTTGTAATTTTCGTTTTAAAAACATGCTTAACCACTCCCCCACACTTAAACCTTACATTGTCCTCAATGTAATTGAATCCTACTAGTAAAGTCAAGGTGGGAGATTTTAACATGATAAGAAACAAGAAAAAGAAATAACAAAAAGCAAAAAGATAAGAAATACAAAACCGATGGGTTGCCTCCCATTAAGCGCTTGTTTTAAAGTCGACGGCCCGACTTAGCTCTTGCGGCACATTACTCCTCCAGAGGGAGTGCATCTCCAAATGAAAGTTCATCCAAATTCACATAAGCGATGTTGTCATAGTATGGCTTCAACCTATGGCCGTTGACTTTGGAAACCGAATTGTCTCGAAGACTAGTAATTTCAACTGCACCATGAGGAAAAACATTAGTAACAACATATGGTCCAATCCAACGAGACCTTAACTTTCCAGGAAATAGTTTAAGACGAGAATGATATAAAAGGACTTTTTGTCCCACGATGAAACTTTTACGAGAAATCATCTTGTCATGAAAAAGCTTGGTCTTTTCTTTGTAAATACGGAGCAGTCTCGTAAGCATCATTGCGTATCTCCTCTAACTCATGTAGTTGTAACTTCCTTTGTTTCCCGCTTCATCATACTCCATGTTGAATTTCTTTATCGCCCAATAAGCCTTGTGTTCAAGTTCAACCGGAAGATGACAAGCCTTGCCATAAACCATCCTATATGGAGACATACCAATCGGTGTCTTATACGCCGTTCTATACGCCTTAAAGTGCATCGTTGAGCTTAAAACTCCAATCTTTCCTCGTGGTATTCACCGTTTTCTCAAGAATGGACTTAATCTCACGATTCGAAATTTCCGCTTGTCCACTAGTTTGTGGATGATAAGGCGTACCAACTTTGTGTGTTATGTTGTACTTCTTGAGGAGAGCGTGGAAAGCCTTCTTGAAATGTGAGCCTCCATCGCTTATCACCACTCTTGGTGTACCATGCCTATTGAAAATGTTTTCCCTTACAAAATCACAAACAACTTGAGAGTCATTAGTCTTGGTGGCTCTAGCTTCCACCCATTTCGAAACATAATCAACGGCAAGAAGTATATAAAAGTTCCCATTCGAATTGACAAAAGGGCCCATAAAATCAATACCCCACACATCAAAAATCTCAACGGTGAGAATTGGTGTGAGTGGCATTTGATTTCGAGCACCTAGATTGCCCGTTCGTTGACATCTATCACACGATTTACAAAAAACATATGAATCTTCAAACAAGGTGGGCCAATAAAATCCACTCTCGAGAACTTTGAGAGCGGTGCGTTTAGAACCAAAGTGGCCACCACATGCAAAAGTGTGGCAAAAGGAGAGAATGGATTGAAATTCGGAATTAGGCACGCACCTTCGCATTATTTGATCAACACCATATTTCCATAAGTATGGTTCATCCCACACATATTGCTTAGCTACCTTCTTAAGTTTCATCTTTTGGAAGTTAGACATTGTACTAGGTACTTTCCTTGTCACCAAGTAATTCACTATATCCGCATACCAAGGTGTTGATTCTTCCATGGAGAAAAGTTGTTCATCCGGAAAGCGGTCATGTAATGGAAGTTCCTCTTGAGACATAACAAGTCTACTAAGATGATCCCATAACGGTATTCTCCACACCCCTCTTATCACGAATTTCTATGTCGAACTCTTGTAACAATAAGATCCACCGAATTAATCTTGGCTTAGCTTCTTTCTTCTTTATTAAGTGTCTTAGTGCGGCATGATCGGAATACACAATAACCTTTGTACCCACCAAGTATGATCGAAATTTTTCCAATGCGAAAACTATAGCCAATAACTCCTTTTCCGTGGTAGAATAATTGATTTGTGCATCATTAAGGGTCCTAGATGCATAATAGATAACATGGGACAACTTGTCCACCCTTTGACCCAAAACGGCTCCAACCGCATAATCACTAGCATCACACATTAATTCAAATGGAAGATTCCAATCCGGTGATTTGATAATCGGTGCACTTGTCAACATCTCCTTTAATTTTTCAAAAGCATCCTTGCATTCCTTGTTGAAGTCGAAAGGTACCTCCTTTTGTAATAATTTGCACATCGGCATGGAGATTTTGGAGAAATCCTTGATAAACCGCCTATAGAAACCTGCATGGCCAAGAAAAGAACGGACTTCCCTCACCGAAGTGGGATATTGTAAGTTTCTTATTAAATCTATCTTTGACTTGTCCACTTCGAGCCCTCGAGAGGACACAATGTGACCAAGTACTATGCCGTGGTTTACCATAAAGTGACATTTCTCCCAATTAAGGACAAGGTTTGTGTCTATGCATCGTTTAAGAATTAGTTCAAGGTTATTTAAACAACCATCAAAAGAATTGCCATAAACACTAAAGTCATCCATAAATACCTCGATGATGCGCTCCACATAATCCGAGAATATACTCACCATGCATCTTTGAAAAGTAGCCGGCGCATTGCAAAGGCCAAAGCGGCATCCGTCTATATGCAAACGTTCCAAACGGACAAGTGAAAGTGGTCTTCTCTTGGTCCTCCGGTGCAATAACAATTTGGTTGTATCCCGAATAACCATCCAAAAAGCAATAATAAGAATGCCCCGCTAACCGCTCCAACATTTGATCAATGAAAGGTAAAGGAAAGTGATCCTTGCGGGTTGCGGAATTAAGCTTTCTATAGTCAATGCACACTCTCCAACCGGTTTGAACTCTTGTAGGAACAAGTTCATCGTCTTGATTGCGAACAACCGTAACTCCGGATTTCTTTGGTACCACTTGAACCGGACTAACCCACTTGCTATCGGAAAATGGGTAGATTACCCCCACACTTAGCAATTTGAGTATCTCTTTTTTCACAACCTCCATCATGGGAGGATTTAGCCGACGTTGAGCATCACGTACCGGCTTCACGTTCTCTTCCATTAGAATCCTATGCATGCACATGGATGGACTAATGCCTTTGATGTCCGCAATTGTCCACCCAATAGCCGTTTTGTGCTCTTTCAAGACTCTAAGCAAACGGTCTTCTTGTACCGGTGTGAGGTTCTTAGAAATAATCACTTAGGAAGCTCATCTCCATCCCCCAAGAAAGCATACTTCAAATGGTCCGGAAGAGGCTTCAATTCTAGTTTGGGCGCCTTCACAATAGATGGTACAAGTACTTCATCATTCACGGGTAAAGAAATATATGAAACATCACCCTTTTTAGCTTCTTGCAATGTCGCCAAAGCACCACACATCTCCACCAATTCCTTGGAGATTTCAACATCCAAGTTAGACAAGCCATGGACGTCCAATTCAATGCTCTTTTGCAACACCACATCAAGCTCATCCTCTTGGTTCAATTCCACCATTTGTTGCGCTAATGAATCAACCACATCAATGGAGTAAACGGAATGCACATCACTTGGGTAGCGCATGGCTTCAAATATGTTAAAGTGTATTATCTCCTTGTCGAATTCCATAGTGAGTGTACCCTTATCAACATCAATCTTCGTCTTTGCGGTCTTCATGAATGGCCTCCCAAGTAAAGAAGTAGATGCTCGGTTCTCATTGTTGTCCATATCCACCACAAAGAAGTCCCATAGGAAAAATAAGCTCATTTACTTGCACTAGCACGTCTTCTACAAGCCCCTTAGGATATATGTTAGACTTGTTTGCCAATTGGATAATAACTCTCGTCTCTTTCAAAGGTCCAAGATTCAAGGAGTCATATATTTCGGCCGACATCACACTAATGGAAGCACCCAAATCAAGTAAAGCATGTTCAAACCTTTGTTTACCAATAGTAATTGGCAAGTGAAACCACCGGGATCCGTGCACTTTGTAGGCATCTTCTTCAATAGCATAGCCGACGCGCTCTCGCCAATTTTAGTAATTTCATTATCAAGCAACCTATCCTTCTTGATGCATAATTCCTTCATGAACTTGGCATACCTTGGAATTGTCTTAATGGCCTCAATGAATGGGATGTTGATTTCAATCTTCTTGAAGATATCCATAAGTGCCTTGTCTTGAGCTTCTTTCTTGGATTTAGCAAAACGACTAGGAAAAGGAGGTGGAGTAGTGAAAGTAGAAACCGGTTCCTTGGATTGGTCGTTTGGTGTGGAATTCTCCTTTGGTGCGGTTTCCTCCTTATCTTTGACTACCTCTTCAATAACTTCTTCATGATGACTTGGGCCCTCCACTTGTCTTCCACTTCTTAGAGTAACCGCATTAACATTCTCTCTTGGATTCACAAATGGTTGTGAAGGAAGTTTTGTGGATGCTTGAGATTTTAATAGGTTCACATCGGTCGCCAATTGTCCCATTTGAATGTGTAAATCCTTGATAGCCGAATCGGTCTTTTGTTGATTTTGTTGAAACAATGACGTAATACCTTGCATCATGACATTAAGCTTATCATCAATTGAAGAATCACGTTCCTTGACTTGTTGTGGTTGAAATTGTTGAGAACCACCTTGTTGTTGAGGTTGGAAACGTGATTGTTGAAAACCTCCTTGTTGCGCATATGGATTAGGAGCCGCCGCTTGCGTGTTTGCATAACTAAAGTTGGGATGATCCTTCCAACCGGGATTATAGGTATTGGAGTATGGATCGTACCTTGGCCTTTGATTTGGATATAAAGTATTCACTTGTTCGGTCTCACCATAGGAATAAGTACCACGGCCATCCTTTGCATCATAATCTCCATGTTACTTATTCTTTGATCAAGATGTGATGAAGAATCACTAACTTCATGCACTCGCCTAACCATTGGTTCATCCCTTGTGTAGAATTGTTGCGAGTTCGCCGCCATACTTTCAATTAACTCTCTAGCTTCGGTCAAAGTCTTGTTCATTAGTGCACCACCACCCCATGGCGGCAAGAAGAGACCTATCACTTGAGTGGAGAGCTTCATAGAAGTATTGGAGTATCATAACGTCACTAAATTGATGGTGTGGACAGATTGCCACCAACCTCTTGTATCGCTCCCAACATTCATACAATGATTCTCCCACTTGTTGTTTCAATCCACAAATCTCCTTGCGAATTTGAGTAGCTTTGGATGCGGGAAAATATCTCTCGAGGAAAAGTTTCTTCATCCCATTCCATGTTGTGATACTTAGGAAGGCAAATAATATAACCATTCCTTAGCATTGCCCGCCAAAGAAAACGGAAAGCTTTCAACAATGCTCCATCCGCATTAGTCTCCGGTGGAAGCATGGCCATAACTATGGCATAAAAGTCCATAAGATGTTTATTTGGGTCCTCATTCACCATGCCATGGAACTTTGGTAACTCTCTAATCAACCCAGGCTTGATCTCGAAGGTTGAATTAGTTTGGATACACCATTGTTGTGTATCAAGCTTGTGAGAAGCTAGGTCCTTTAGTGTACGATCAGCCATTGGTTCTTCCTCTTTGTCCGAATCACTTGATGAAGAAGGAGAAAGTGGAGTGTTAATCGCACGAATGAAATCTTGTAGTTGAGTCCGGATCGAAGACGTATTGGACTCGGTCTACCCCCTTTAAGCATTCACCAAAGGTATAACACCTGAAACAAGATTCTCACAAACTAAGTTAGATACGGTAAAGAATCTAACAAAGCAAGAATAAAAATAAAAACAACTAAAAAATCGCCCGTTGCTCCCCGGCAGCGGCGCCAAAATTTGATGCGTGTCGTAGGTGCAATCAAATTAATTCAATATTTCCACTCAATTAAAAATAATATAATGGAAGTCAAGTTCGTTCCCACGAGGAGCAAGAGATCTTAGTTGTAAAAGTTGTCACGAAAGGGGGTGTAAAAAGCAAAATAAAAAAAAATAAGCAAAGCAATTAAAATCGAAAGTTGAAAGATGAAAGCAATAAGAGAGAGAAGATCAAGGAATCCTTCTTCGTTACGAAACAATGAATCAAGTTATGTTCTATTCTACTTGTTATTAGTCACAAATTATCACCAACCGTAGGTAAAGCAGATAGCTCAGTGCTAAACCCCTAAATCCCTTATATCACCGGACACGGAAGTTCTCGACTACCGGATTCTAATCACCAAGCCACCTAGAATTAGCTCAACCTAGATGTAACTTGGCTCATGCATTAAGTTTTATGAATTTCTTAGGTTGATATTAGTAGTTAGACTCTTAGCTCAAGGTCCACTTGCTAACGTTGTTTCTACACACAATTGCTCCACGGAATCCCTCGCAAGGTCTCGTGTTTGCTACTTATGTAAAAAGTCAAGAAACGATTACTTATCTCCTAACTTTCACTAGCTTTAGATCAAATTAACAAATCAATTTAGCGTGCACTCCAAACAATCTATTAATCAATCATGAATGTCTTTAAGATCACTCCTATTAGTAAAAACAAACGATAATTATGTGAAAAACTTCAAGATAGAATTTGAAAACAAAAACTTAAATCATATGTTAAGAACTAGGAATTCATCCTCAATCAATAAGAAAATTAGCTACTCATGCTTTTGAAATTCACACCAATAATAATTATTAAAAGAAGAATTTTCAAATTCACACAAGTAATTAAAAAGAAAAATCTTAGAAAAGCAAGCAAAAACACAAGTGATGTGTGTGTAGAGAGGTGTGTAGAAGTTGTAGAAAACTTCTCTATTTATAAGCTTCAATATTCTCCAAATCTTCCAAGGAATAGAATCCTTTTCCTTTTGCAACTCAATTTCCAAATCCAAGCTTTTCTCAACTCTTCCACCTTCTCTTTCCAAATTTGAGTCCAATTCTCCATCCAATTCCAAGCCCAAGTCTTCATACCCATGAGAGAAGTCCATAGAAAATTCTGGAATTTTTGTCGCCGGAAAACTGGGATTGTGGCCGGAATCCGTCGGAATAGTCGCCGGAAAATATCTAAAGGTGACCGGCAAAGTCAAACCGGTCACCAGTCAACGGGTCGGAACGGTCAGGGTCACTGAGTCAACTCGGGTCAACGCGAATCGGTGAGTCTACTCGGGTCAGGAAAAGTCAGTTGTCAGATGACTCTACTCGAGTCGACACGAATCGAGTGTGAGTAGCTTTGACCGAGCCGAGTCATCTTGGCTCGATCCATAACACATGCGATGTCGGTCATGCACCAGGATGGTGCTTCATTCCAGCCATTCGGCTCTTCCCCTGCACATCGGTCCCATTTAGCCATCTCCTGCCATTCTTCACAACCATGACGCATGTTTCTCGAGCTTTCCTCCATCTCGTCGTTGTACCAACCTCGGCATCAAGCGCATCTCTGAGCCATTTCGGGTCTTCTAAGGCAGCTCACATGTATAGACTTGCAACCTCTGCACTCGGCTTCTCACGTTCAAATCATCACTAAAACCCATCAATACCACCATCTTCAGCTTCATCACTCTGCCAAATACACATTCAGCTCTCAACAAACTGTAGTTCAAGCTCTGAGTCATACCACCAATTTTAGTTCATGCCCTGTCATGCCAGCTCAGTTGCAACAACAGCTTCACTTAAATCACTCATACTTTCCTGACCTTCAATCCTGCACTTCACACAACCATCTTTCACTACCTACACATTCCACAGCTCATTCCCTGCAATGTCTCCATTCACATCCTGCAGCTTAGCTTCATGCCAATCCCTGTTTAGCAACACCATTACAAACCCATACTACACTTCTTCAGCAGCACCAATTGAAGTACCAGCACCATCTCATGCCACAGTTTCAGCTTAGACCATTGCAATATCACCACAGCATCTCCCAGGCCAAATCTGACTTTGCCATTCCCTGTAATCCAGTTCACAAATAAACCACCAAAGCTAACCACAACACAACACCACCTCTTCCACCTGCCATGAACCACAATGTCTGAGTTGCATTTGCCACAGGCCAACCCAGCTGCAACTAATTGTAGTAGCAGCTCAAACCTCCATCTAACCTACACTCCATCTTGCCATTTGCTTTGCATATTGCCGAGCATTCCCATTTCAGTCATCTGTAGCTTCAACTCCACCTCATTGCACATTCATCCTCTGAATCATCACAAGCAACATCTATCACATACCATTTTCTTCCTCTGTCGAATTCTACCTTATTGACTCCATCGATTTAGCACAGACCCATATAACAAAGACTTGCTTCATTCACATCGATTCTTCTCACATCAAATCTTCAATCGAACCCATTTTCTACATTCTCGGCTCACGGACAGATCTTCTTCCATTCCGATCTTCACTGGTGATTAAACATTTCGGCTTTCGGACCAACGCGGCGTCTTCAACATCTCGGCTCGACCACAAGATTCATCTCCCGAGCTTCACAACATCGGCAACCAAACCCATTTGCTCTCACAATCGAAGCAATTATCGAAACTTGTTTCCTTCTATCATCTCTTCTTAGCGACTCGTTCTTCCTCTTGCTTCACAAACCCCATTTCTCAACACCCAACATCAGAGACCACCACCATCTCCTTCCTAGTATCGATTCAGTCAGAAAAGTTCATTAATCTCTCAACCTCTCTATCTGTTTCTCGACAACATCATCGATTTCAATCCAGCTGCAGCTTCACATTCTTTCACTCTTCACCAGAGACCACTAATACCACTCCGTATCTTCCTCTTTGTTCGTCTCAGCAAACCCTCTTCTCAATTCTGCTCTCTCGCTTATGAACTGCCCTGAAATCAGCTAACCATCACCGTGCTTGAAATTACGGCGACCAACAGAATCAATCCCATGATCAAATCGGACCCATTCTCTTTTGATCTCTAATCGATCCACCATATTCATCGGTCTCGCTCAACAAAGTTGACAGCCGCTGTTCTTCTCCCTCGATTCGTGCTCGACATCACCGGCGGTTAATAACAATCACTTCCATTGGCGAAAGATCATCATCAAAACTTCTCGGCAACACCACCGGTGATAATCTCGTTCAATCACTCGATTTCATTAGCTTGATCATGGTTGCTTTCCTTTACAATTTTACGTGTATGAATGAATGAGAGGAAACATCAATTAGGGTTGTGTAATAATTCGGGTGGATTAAAACGCCCACAGGATAAGACCACCCCGGTTTGGGTGCCCATAATAGGATGTCACCCGATAAGGGCTGCCGATTGGCTGACCTCTTAACCACAGCTAGTCTGTCTTTAATAATCCTCTAAAATAGAGATGCCCCTTAACGTTAAGCGGGCTCCATATATCAATCGTACCGTAAAATGACCTTTTTGCCCTTTTGGCTCAAATTGGGTGATTTCTTCTTCTTTTCCTCCGTGCGACTCCAAAGTAGCTATAAAATTCAAAACAAGCGTAAAATACATAATTTACAAGAAAAATAGCAAAGAAAGCATAAACTACTAGATAGTAAATACGGTGTATTCTACACCTATCAGTTCTCACCCGAGAATTTCTGCTGGAGTTTGTGTACTCCTTCCATGAGATTAAGTCAGCGAACTTGAGTAGGTTATATCTAAAACCGGTTGTTGTTTAACTAATGTTTATATAAACTAAGGAATGCTTTTTCAAATCGTGGCTATAAAGTTCATGAACCGATTCGAGTGAATCAAACCATTTTTGCTTCGATTGTGTCTTGTGTAGTTACATAAGATCTAAGCAATTGAACAACTCTCTAACTAGTTCATTTGAGTCATTTGAACTAGTTATGGTGAAGAAGAATATGGTTGATATGAGAGTGATCATATGGCTAACCATTTGGTTGACTATTGTTGAACCAACAAAAGTTAATGTTTGGGCACGGTTCATAAACCCAAAATTGAACATTTCATTTGTGTGTAACAAGCTAAGTTTTCGATCCAACGGTTGAGAAATATTAGCTTGAATCTAATCAGGTTTTCATCTAACGGTGAATATTGAATACTTTGTTACCAAGCTAACATTGATTGCAAACCCTGATTTGAAAGACTATATAAGGGAGAACTCTAGCAACTGGGAAACCTAATCCCCCACACTTTACGTTTGATACTAGTTTGCTAAGCTAGAGTCAATTCTCTTTTAACCTTTGGTTTTCTTCTTCTAAAACCAGGTTAACGACTTAAAGACTTCATTGGGATTGTGAAGCCAGACCGATACTACTTTTCTTGTAGTTGTGTGATCTGATCTTGCTATATCTATCGTACAAGTACAATTGAAATAATTGGCTTGAGATTTATATCTCCGATAGGCAAGATAGAAAAGAAATCACAAACACTTCGTCTCATCGTTTGTGATTCCGCAATATCTTTTTTAGCTGCGTCGATTAAGATTATTGTGAGGTGATCAATAATACTAGGCTGTTCTTCGGGAATATAAGTCCGGGTTATTGATTGGTTCCTGTTCACCTTGATTTATCAAAGACGGAACAAAACTCATAGGTTTATTCGTGGGAGACGGATTTATCTATTATATAGACTTTTACGTGTGATCTGATTTGTTTATTAAAGTCTTCGACTTTGGGTCGTATCAACTCTTAGTTGTGGGTGAGATCGGCTAAGGGAATCAAGTACGTAGCATCCTGGTGGGATAAGAGGCGTAGGAGCATAAGCGTACCTTGGATCGGTGTGAGATTGATTGGGGTTGAACTACGGTCCGGACAGAAGTTAATTTGGAGTAGGCTAGAGTGCAGTGGCTTCATAAAGTGTGTGTTCAATCTGGACTAGGTCCCGGGGTTTTTCTGCATTTGCGGTTTCCTCGTTAACAAAATTCCGATTAATACGTGTTATTTCTATTCCGTATTATATTTGTTTATATAATTGAAATAACACAGGTTGTGCGTTGTTAAATCAATTAGAATATCCGACCTTTTGGGTTGTTGATTTAAATTGATTGACACTTGGATATTGGTCTTTGGTACCATTCAAGTTATCTCTCTTTGATAAAGAATCGCAGATTTCTATTTGCTTGAGTAAAGATCAAATTGAGAGATTGAGATATAAACTGTTTGATATACTTTTTATCTAGATTGAGTCTGACTGTCTAGTTGATTCTCAAGAAAGTATACAGATTGCTAATTGAATTGTTGGGTGTGGTTGTTAGATCCCCGTTTTTTCAGGCTTAATACAGTATGTGTTCAATCTGGACTAGGTCCCGGGGTTTTTCTGTATTTGCGGTTTCGTCGTTAAAAAAATTCTGGTGTCTGTGTTATTTCTATTTCCGCATTATATTTGTTTATATAATTGAAATATCACAGGTTATGCGTTGTTCAATCAATTAGAATATCCGGCCTTTTGGTTGTTGATTTAAATTGATTGAGATTTGGATATTGGTCTTTGGTACCATCCAAGTTATCTTTCTAGTATTTGATAAAGACTCGCAGATTTCTATTTGCTTGAGTATATATCAAATCGAGAGATTGAGATATAAACTCTTTGATATACTTTTTATCTAGGTTGAGTCTGACTGTCTAGTTGATTCTCTAGAAAGTATATTGGAGTTTGTCCATACAGATTGCTAAGCGAAATATTGGGTGTGGTTGTTGTACCCCCGCTTTTTCAATTGGTATCAGAGCAGGCAAACACGTCTAAAAGACCTTACAAGTCTGTGTTTGTGGAAATCTGATTTTGAGGACAGCATCTCTAGCATCTACGCATACCAAGATGTCTTCTAAAGCTTTTAACTATGCCAAATGTCTTGGGAATACCTCAAAGGACTACTCCTTAGCAGATTCTTCCGAATCCCGAGGTAGAAAGGGTGTCCCATGTATAGACATCTCCCTCTCCGATGAGACATTAGGCACCATGGCAAAAGCTGAAATGGAGCTCACCAGAATCTTAAAAAACACTGTTGAGTTTATTGATTTTCAGGATCATGATCAGCTTATTGATGAATTTGAAAAGTCTCTTGATCGAGAACGTGAACTCTATAACATCATTGAGTCCTTCTCTAAGAATATTGAAAAACTTCTCCAAGAAACTACTCTACAGCGTGAAAATATTAGTGTTCTTGAGAATATTGTTAAAGAAGACTCAATTAGAGAAAAGCGGTTGATCGAGACGTATCCATCAGATCTTAACAAACTTCGTGTTGAGAAAGAGAAACTAAGCGCATCTCTTAGTCTAGCCCATGAACAGTGCGGTTCCTTGGAAAAGGAAAACTCCGTCTTAAGGAGAAATTCTTCTGTAGAAACTAATTCTCATGAATTACAGCACATGAAGAAAACTCCTCCAGAAGAAGGTTGTGTCAAGAAAAGCTTACATAACTTATAATCTTCTCATATGGCTATGAAGTTAAAACATGTGCCATTTACTGCTTCTCCTCCACGAATTTGTATATTCTGTGGGAAAAAGAATCACTATGTTATCCATTGTTTTGCCAGGAGGAAACAAATTTCTAAAATTCACAGTTTGCTTCTTTCCACTGTCAATGGAACAAATAGTCAGTCGACTAATGCAGTGAATCGCATATCCACAGAATACCAGAATCCTTATAAATATGATCTTCTTCCTAGAAGTCAACACAGGGTTCAAGTGCAGCTGGTATTTGACCAAGCTGAAAAGGCGAGGGTACCCAAATATACCTCAAGCTAAAACTTTTCCTACCTATAAGTCCTTTCTCCGAAAATGATTGTTTATGGGTGATTCGAGACAATACAACTAATCGGTTCACACTTCGTGTGATCGTCTATGGATACGAGATCGAGACAATACAACAACGAAGTATGTTACTTGATAAAAAGGTTCAGACTTAACCAAACACAGTAGGATTGCTTATCAAGTAAATAGGAATTAACATTTGTGTAATTTACTTTAATTATAATAAAACAATTATAATGCGGAAATATAAAGTAACTGACACAAACAAGATTTTGTTAACGAGGAAACCGCAAATGCGAGATAAAACCCGGGACCTTGTCGAATTGAATACTCTCAGGATTAAGCCGCTACACGAAATTACACCTAACTTCGTATAGTTGAGACCAAGCAACTAAACCTATAGTTCACCTAGTTCCGTCTGTATTCCCACGCCTCCAACTTATAAATAAGTCACGTAATTGGAACAATTCCTTTGGTTCGTATTCCAAACAGTAAAGGAACAAAAAATCTATTTGGTATCAACTCTCTTCAACCAAGTGATATGAGTCGGACAAAGGCTCTTCCGTTTATCTTAACATAAACTCCTTCGTCAGGTCCTTAGATCCATCTTATATTCAATTACCGAAGTAATCGTTTAAGATTAAGCCAACAACACTCTTAATCCAAAGAATTGTGTTGATGCCGATCTACTCAATTAATCAATCCAATCTACCACAAGGATAAACCAATTATTAATTGAATCCTCTTTTACCGAAACAAGTATTGTGCACACCAAAGATTATAAACCCAAGTAAGATCTTCAATATCTTCTTTGTCTTCAAATCTTCTTAAATCTTCAATAAAAACTTGCACACAATCACTTGAATCTTTTATGATCAATCACGCACAGAACGGAGTCTGTTAACAATGGATTATCACAAGATCGTCTTTAGAACTAACAACAGTCTAAAGATCCTTTTCGAAACTCTGAACTAGTTTGAGTGAATCTTATATCGAAGAGAAGATTCTCAAGCATAAACAAACTAGGTGCAATCGATTTCAACCACCGTTAGTCAATCAAATCAATCGAAAATAAAAGATAAACTGAAATTATCTAGTTTCCCACCAACGGTACACGCTAGAGCTTCTCAATCCCAAAGAAGACTTTAAGCTGAGCGGCCGTAAGAGATTTTGCCTAATTAGGTTACTCTCCTCTCCGAATAGGCGGCTACACCAATAACAACAACAAAAGAGGAAGTCTATTGTTACGAAGGATTAGTTTGCAAGAAAGGCAAACTTAAAGTATTTATAGACAAGGAAGTTTGGACACCAAGGAATTTCCAAAACCGAAAATATTCTCAAGATATTCATTAAAGCACAAATTCGGTTTCCATAATTCCTGGAAATGCTCTGTCCAAAAATAATGATCAAAATCTCTCGGAAAATCCAATTAGTAAATGCACATTACTAATTCTTTTATTTCCCTATAAAATGAAATTAATAACCTTAATTAAAAGATTCTTAACTTACTTATGTTTCGATCCTGGGATTCTCTTCCCTTAGCTATTAAGGAATAATTTTGAACAATTAAAGAAATAAACATTCATAGCACGTGTTCAAAGTATGTCACATCCTTACTTTGTAAGTTCTCTTTCACACTTACAACCTTGAAAACGATTTTCCACACTTCCAAACAAGTTTAGAATTGGTTCATCTGACTTTCAAGAACTATGCGATTGATCAAACGAACATTCAATCACAATCATGGGTTTAACAGTTTTACCAAAACAAGTTTCGGTTCTACCTTCCATGTGAGTACTGTGCATAGTCACACTAGCTTTCCAAAATTCGGTTGACTAGGTACTAGGATCGGTTCCCCACATATATATGGTATCTAACTTATATTTGTTGCACATATCCATAGGATCGGTTCCCCTTTGCCTAAAAACGTGTTGCACATGTCCATAGGATCGGTTCCCCTTTCTGCTATGAACCTTGCTGCACCCCATACAAGGATCGGTTCCCCTTTCCCATATTTGGTCAGACATAAAATCACAAACCCGATCATACCATCTCAGGTGATTACTTAAGATCGGTTTCACTAATAAAAGTCATACCAATACATAAGTCAGGCCTTTGTGAATAGTTCTACCAAGAACACAAACAAGTTGTGAGCGGTTATACTTAATCACACATATTGGTTGTTCATAAGATATGCAATGAATAACAAAACCAATAACACCTGGCAATTTCCTTTTCGGTTCACAAACAAGTTGATGAACTTACTTCCTTAGAACACATGTAAAACATTGTTCCCTAGGATGAAATCCTCACCTCATACCTATACATAATCACAATAACATTCAAATGATTATGGCGATGTCTTATCTACAAAGTTTAATGGTTAAGCAATAAACCTCGTATTGTATTCCTTAATACTATGTCTATCTAGAGTTCAAATATGCTTCGCATTTTTGTTTTCAATATGCACGACTCGAAAGATACGTTAGGGAATGAAACAGTTCAAGTAAAATATCACTAACCTCAAGTGGAAGGATGATTGTTGTCGTTGTAGCTCCTTGCTTCTTCACATCTTCAAGACTTCGCAATACTTGTAATGTCTCATATCCTAATACTTTCAAGCTAACCTATACGAAGTTGACTCTAGTACATAATTAAGCGACTCTTAACATGAGTTTTGATTCACTAAAATATGACAGCCGAACTTGACATACCAACGTTTGGTGGGTTCAACCGAGCCATGCTCTAACAATCTCCCCCTTTGTCAATTTTAGTGACAAAACTCTTACATCATATGGATAAACAAATTACAAGAATTCATTACACATACGCTTGATTCCCGAATTCAACAAAGACAAGAAGCTTGCTTACATTCAATCCTTGAAAATGTCGTTGTTGACATTATAATAACAAAGAAAATACTCCCCCTAAGGAAGATAGGTAGATATTCAATCCGCATGTCTTTGTTATACCATTTTATATGACATTTTACTCCCCCTTGTATGTGCTTTCACTCTTGCATTTAGATAAAACGTTTAAGCACCAATGTTCTTTTCCTTTGCGATACCAATTAATATAAAATCAATGCCAGTATCACTTGTTTACTCCATATATTTCTCCCCCTTTTTGTCACAAAAATGACAAAGAAACGAAAAAAATAAAGGATAACACGAAAAGAATCTTACAAATCTCAAAATAGACTTGCAACCTGTAGAGTTAGGCACGAGGGTTCCACACATCATGTTCTGATAACCAATATCAAAACCGAAATTACAAGTAGTTTTATTTTGATATGTTACCAAGGAAAAATTGTGCGAAACAATTTTTCCAATTTAGTTTAGCAAAACAAAAATCAACTAGGCACCTTAGTCCCTTTGCTAAACCGATTGTTCAAAAACAACCGCTTAATTCAATAAGACCAAAATAAAGATAACTCTATTTTTCTCATCAGGTTCTAATTATCCATAAACTTAGACCTTTCAATTTTAAACAAGACAAGTACTAGGTTAGTTAACTAGTATTTCTTGTTAAGGCATTCGATTAGACTTGAATAACCGAAACCTCACTTCGATAAGTCTAACTAAGATCAGAATTAACTTAGTTTCTCTTATCCGGAATCGAATTGGACTAAAAAACTCATCCCGTACACCTTATATTTCGTTAAGCCATAAATAATTCATACAAACCAACATAAATCAACTTGCATAATTATTCACCTCAACCAGAAGCAATTGAAACAACATAGACAATAAAAGCACCGCAATTGCACCGAAAATTTGTAAGCCTAAACAATTGATACCACACAATAAAAGCAAGATAACAATAGTTTTCTTAACTTGAAACCAATTGAATCACACACATCCACACACACATCATGGAATAAACATCAATTGAACCGAAATTTTGTTAAGCAAAAGCAATAAATATATATAATATAAACTCAGGCTTTTCTTAAACATGAAAACAATTAACTAACAAGATTGTTACCTTAAATTTCGCATCCACTTCTCCAATATGTTTGCATCTTCTTCCAGGGAGAATTGATATCGAAATATCATCATGTTGTCATCCTTATGTAAAAACAAAAGAATAACAACAACCAACCTTTACCAGAGAAAGGTTGAAAATCGGTTTTAACAATTGCAAGCAAAAGTTGAAAACCGTCGAAACACATATGCTTTTATGATAAACCAAAACCAATTCAACATATTTTGACTTTTTCACATATTGTTTCTACTAGAACCCCTCATGATTCTTTGATAAAGCCTACCAACATGGGCTAGAACTTAATCCTGCTAAATCAAAAAGTCACCCAAACCACAAGGGTTCACAATATATGAGATCGAATATTAAGGTAGTAAAACCGAAATCAAACATCCCATAAACATACATAGAAATAAGATAAAAGCATTCAAGCACATGCTATGTAAACCGAAAACTATCACAAGAAAAATTATAAATCAAATAATTTTATTCATAATAGACCAATACAATCAATGAAAGAAATCAAAAATTGATGTCTATTATTCTAGATTAAGTATTTGACATATAACTTAATCTCTATTAACTTTCAGATAGGTGTTTTCAAAGATCATCTTCAATTTCCTCAAATTTTTCAAGATCTTCATCAACAGCATCT
This sequence comes from Papaver armeniacum, assembly GCA_023531295.1. Taxonomy (NCBI): domain Eukaryota; kingdom Viridiplantae; phylum Streptophyta; class Magnoliopsida; order Ranunculales; family Papaveraceae; genus Papaver; species Papaver armeniacum. Next base: position 137,547 of record JAJJWW010003059.1, read on the forward strand.
CGACTGATATCTCGGATTCTGCACACAGTACCTTGGTTATGTTCACAGGCTAAAGCATTAACCTTTCGATTAATATTCCGAGCATACTCCCTATTACCGATTCCAAGTTTAATCAGTTTCCTTTGGTTACTGATAACAGTGCTTAGTAATGTTGCCTGTCTATGATGAGTTTCGATGGTACTGAGGAGGACTTGTCATAAATTGATAATATCAACCTTAGCATCCAAAGTGTTTTCACATACTTGCTGAAAAGGAACATGCGCTTAGAGTAGCTAATCATGTGGTCGAGTTAAATGGGTGCTTCTCTCAACTATTGTGCTATAAATAAGAATCCTTTGACGACATTCATACAAGTATTGTGGGTAACATCTTTCACTTTAGTCAACATTTGCACACTTCACTTTTCTATTTCCATTTTCTTATCTATCCATGTGATTTCAGTATGCGAGTGTTGTGAAAAATTTTGCAACAAGTACGATGACTATCTTAGTAGAGTTTTACAATCAGGTTGAATGTCACACGAAAGTAATTGCTTATGTGTGATGATTGGAATGTATGTGGGATGTTTGCAGCTAAAGAACATATTTAGGCTGATTATCTTATTAGCTATTACTTTGTGTCTATCCTTAGTGGTTCTTCCAAGACGAGAAATTAGAGTAGGTTTTGTGGGTATACCTCTTGTAAACCCTCACGAGACTATAACTCGTCCACTAGGGACACCTAGGGGTTTAAAGGCTTGTTATACATGCTAAGTGTAACCGTTTTCTCAACGACATGGAGTTGTTATATTTAGGATTAGTTTTATTTAGTTTGCTCGAGGACTAGCAAAAGCTAAGTGTGGGGGAATTTGATAAGTGCATAATTCATATGATTTTAGTGTCCATTCCAGACTTGTTTTAGCTATTATTCTTGCATATTTTCGTATTATTACTCATGTTTTCTCTTATTTGCCTCTATTAGGTGAATCATACAAAAAAGGATCTACAAAGTTCTGAAAAGAGCTAAGAAGAGAAGTATTCCAAGTATCCAAGTGCCCAAGTCCAAGAGAAGTGGAAGAAGTGCGACGAAAAGGAGCAAAACGCTCAAAATCAAGAGAAGGGCCAAAGACCGATCTTAACTCATCATTCAAATTAAGGATTTATTATCATCATCTTGAAGAAAATTGAAAGATGAAAAGAATGCAAAAATAATGAGGTCATTCGAGTTCGGACGAATAAGTTGTGGACAAAACAAGCTTTTAATCCAATCTTTAGAAGGCAAGCAAGTATGCAAACGGGTACACATACTTAGTTAGAAAATTTCTGCTGGAATTTGAGGTACGCATACTTAACAAATATGCAAACGGGTATGCATACTTGTGAAGGCCTAAGGTCACATTTGGGGTCGTTATTTCGTATTTTCGGATCGGGTTCTTGAACCGAACTAAATACTTGAAGACCAAGCAATGTAAACATATAAAAACATGTATTAGGTCATGAATGAAACATGATCAAGGGATCACGAAATTGTAAGTCTTGGAGAGGAGAAACATCACACTGATTGAAAGCTAGGGTTTCGGAGCGGTTCTTCAATCATAACGATATCTCTAAACTTTTCTCATATGTATAACATGGATGTTTCTACATCCATGAGTAGCTAAAAACCTATTGATTGAGGATGAATTTTAAGTTATTATATTAATCTACTTTGAAGTTCTCCATATGATTATCGTTTGTTTATACTATAATGAATATTTATGATTGATTGATAGATTGTTTAGGTGGCCGACTAAATTGATTTGTTGATTCAATCTATTGCTAGTATTGATTTAGGAGATACGTAATCGTCGAATAACCTTTACACAAGTAGAGAACACGAGACCTTACAGAGGGATTCTGTGGAGCGATTGTGGGTATAAACAACACTAGAAAGTGGACCTTGAGCTAAGAGTCTAACTACTAGGATCAGCCTATAAATTCACAAAAGATAAAACATTCGACCAAATTACACCTTGAGTGAGCTACTACTAGGTGGTTTAGACGAATAGAATTCGGTATTGGAGAGCTTCCGTACTCAGTAATAAAAGGAATTTATGGAACAACACTAAGCTAGCTGTTTTCCACGGTTGGTGATAATCTATGATTAACGACGAGTAGGCAGCTATAATAACTCATTGACGGTTTATTAACGAAGAAGGATTCCTCGATCATATCTCTCTATTGATTACAATACAACATTTATTTGCTTTGATTATTTATTTTGTTCACAATCTAAAACAAAACCCCCCCTTTGTGACACTTTGACAACTAAAACTCACTTGCTCTTCGTGGGAACGATCCTTACTTCCATTATATTACCGGTTAATTGTGTGGAAATAAGATTATTAATTTGATTGCACTTACGACAACCATCAAATTTTGGCGCATTTTGGGAGCGATCGATATCTTTAGTTGTTATTATTATTATTATTATTTTTTAGTTTTATTTGTGATTTTAGTTATTTCTTTTTAATTCTTAATTTTTGTTTTCTAGATTTTGGTTTCAGGTACTTAATCTCTGGCACCGAAAGATTAGGATTATCTGAGGTGCGGAATTCAAACCCGTAAAGGAACGGTACTTCAAGCACGTCAGCAGTTGCAACAAGAACCTCCTTCAGAAGAGATGGTAGACGGAGCACCACTTCCACCTCCACCTCCACCTCCGGAGAGGAAAACGTTGAGAGATCTAACATCCCCATGTTTGGATTCTCAACCACTGTGTATTACTCTGAATGACACAATGAAACTTAAGTCAAATCTTCTTCATTGGGTTCCAAAGTTCAAGGGACTACCGGGTGAAGATACACCTGCAGCAGTTTCAGAATACAGTAAGAAGTATGAAGAAGAGCGATGATAATGATGATACAACTTTTCTACAAGCTTTTCCATTTTCATGAACGGACCAAGCAGAATCATGGTTATATTATCTCCCTTCCGGAAGTATTACCACATGGACCGGAATGAAAAAGCTATTTTTAGATAAGTATTTTCCTGCTTCCAAAGCTGCAGCTATTCGTAAGGAAATCAGTGGAATTGTGCAGATTAATGGAGAATCTTTGTACGACTATTGGGAGAGGTACAAGAGATTGTTAGCTAGTTTTCCACACCATCAGATACCACCACAACTTATTATCACACACTTCTATGAAGGGTTACTACCGCATGAGAGGCATTTGATTGATGCGGCTAGCAGTGGTGCACTGGCTAATAAAACCATCGAGGAGGCTACTAGTTTGATCGAGAGCATGGCTGCAAATACGCAACAATTTTATACTAGAGATTCATTGGTGGTTTGAAGAGTCAGTGAGATAGGAGATTCATCGCATATTGAGCAACGAATGGGTAATGTGGAAAAGATGGTTCAACGGATAGCTTCTGCAGTTATATATTCCTACATATGAAGATGATGCTGAGGTGAATGTTATATTTCCTAACCAAAGGCAAATGTGTGATCCGTACTCAAATAATTATAATCCTGGTTGGAAAGATCACCCAAATTTTAGTTATGCGAATAAGCAAGCTGCAGCTCCTAATCCATATGCAAGACAAGGTGGTTTCCAACAACAATTCCAACCACAACAAAAACCTCCAACTGAAGAATCTAAGATTGACATGTTCATCTCCATGTTTCAACAAAGTCAATAGAAATATGATCAGAATCAGTTGAAAACTGATAACGCTATTAGAGATTTACAAACTCAGATGGGGCAAATGGCGACAAATATAAATCAAATGAAAGCGCAAGATTCAACAAAGTTGCCATCACAAGCTTTTGTGAACCCAAGAGAGCACGTTAATGCAGTAACTCTAAGAAGTGGGAGACAAACTGAAGAGCCACATTAACAAAAAGAGGTTAGTAATGACATTAAAAAGGAAGTAGAGGAGGAAACCGACCCCAAAGGAAAAGCCAACCTCAAACGGCCAACCTAAGGACACGGTTCCCACTTTTACCATACCACCTCCTTTCCCTAGTCGTTTTGCCAAGTCGAAGAAGCAAGCTTAAGACAAGGAGATCATGGACATTTTCAGCAAGATACACATCAACATTCCATTTATTGAGGCCATCAGAACCGTACCCAGGTATGCTAAGGTTTTGAAGGATTTGTGTACAAGGAAGGATAGGTTGATTGCTAATGAGATCACTCAAGTGGGCGAAAGTGCTACAACTATGTTACTAAAGAAGATGCCTACAAAGTGTGAAGATCCTGGCGGTTTCACGGTACCCGTTACCATTGGTAACCGACGATTCGGCGTGCTTTGCTTGATTTGGGAGCATCCATAAGTGTTATGTCAGCCAATGTTTGTGATTCTTTGAATCTCGGACCTTTAAAATAGGCAAAGATCACTACTCAATTGGCTAACAAGTCCAATATATATCCTAATGGAGTCGTGGAGGACGTGTTAGTTCAAGTGAATCAGTTAATCTTTCAGGTTGATTTCTACATTGCGGATATACACAATGGAGATAATTGTTCATCTACTTCGTTATTTCTTGGGAGACCGTTCATGAAGACTGCAAAGACGAAAATTGATGTAGATAGTGGTTCACTCACTATGGAATTTGATAAGGAGATCATACGGTTCAATATCTTTGAAACCATGCGCTATCGTAGTGATGTTCACTCGGCTTTCTCCATTGATGTTATTGGTTCGTTAGCACAACAAATGTTTGATTTGAGCAACGAAGATGAACTTAGAGTTGTGTTACGCAACAACATTTCTTTGGATGTTCACGGACAGCCGAACCTGGACGTTGAAGTAGCCAAAGAAATGATGGAGATTTGTGGTGCTTTAACAACACTACAAGAAGCAAAAACGGGTAATATTTATTATATTTCTTTACCCATAACTAATGAGGTTCCTTTACCTTTTATTGTGCAGGCACCGAAACTAGAGTTGAAGCCGCTTCCAGACCACCTAAAGTACGCGTACTTGGGTGATAAAGAAGAACTTCCGGTGATTATTGCAAAGAACCTCACCCCAATACAAGAAGAACGTCTCCTTATGGTTCTGAAAGAGCACAAAACGGCTATTGGTTGGACAATTCTTTGATATCAAAGGCATTAGTCCATCCATGTGCATGCATAGAATCCTAATGGAAGATGATTTTAAGCATGTACGTGATGTTCAACGTAGGCTTAACCCCAATGATGGAGGTCGTGAAGAAAGAGATCCTCAAATTGCTAAGTGTGGGGGTGATTTACCCAATTTCTGACAACAAATGGGTTAGTCCGGTACAGGTGGTACCTAAGAAAGCAGGTGTCACTATTGTTAGAAATCAAGATGATGAACTCGTTCCTACAAGAGTTCAAACTGGATGGAGAGTATGCATAGACTACAGAAAGCTTAATCTGTAACCGAAAGGATCACTTTCCTTTGCCTTTCATTGATCATATGTTAGAGAGGTTAGCGGGACACTCACATTATTGCTTTTTGGATGGTTATTCGGGGTACAATCAGTTGTTATTGCACTTAGGAGGATCAAGAGAAGACTACTTTCACTTGTCCTTTTGGTACGTTTGCCTATAGACGGATGTTGTTTAGTCTTTGCAATGTGCCTGCCACTTTTCAGAGGTGTATGGTTAGTATATTTTCTGAGTATGTGGAACGCATAATTGAGGTATTTATGGATGATTTTAGTGTTTATGGCGATTCATTTGATATTTGTTTACAAAATCTTGAACTTGTGCTTAAAAGATGCATAGACACTAACCTTGTTCTAAATTGGGAGAAATGCCATTTTATGGTAAACCATGGTATAGTGCTAGGTCACATTGTGTCCTCTCGAGGACTTGAAGTTGACAAAGCAAAGATAGACTTAATAAGAAACTTACACTATCCCACTTCGGTGAGGGAAATTCGTTCATGTCTTGGTCATGCGAGTTTTACGAGGCGGTTTATCAAGGATTTTTCCAAAATCTCAATGCCGATGTGCAAATTATTGCAAAAGGAGGTTATTTTTGACTTCAACAAGGAGTGCAAGGATGCCTTTGATAAACTGAAATAATTGTTGACATTTGCACCAATTATCAAGTCACCGGATTGGAATTTACCATTTGAATTAATGTGTGATGCAAGTGGCTATGGAGTTGGAGCCGTTTTAGGGTCAAAGAGTAGACAAGTTGTCTCATGTGATTTATTATGCATCTAGGACCTTAAACGATGCACAAATCAACTATTCTACCTCCGAGAAAGAGTTTTTGGCTATAGTGTTTGCACTAGAAAAATTTAGATCCTATTTGGTGGGTTCAAAAGTAGTTGTGTATTCTGATCACGCAGCACTTAGGTACGTACTAAAGAAGAAAGAAGCTAAGCCAAGACTTATACGGTGGATTCTACTATTGCAAGAGTTTGATTATGAAATCAAGGATAAAAGAGGTGTTGAAAATACATTGCGGATCATCTTAGTAGACTTGTTGTTTTAGAAGAAGAACTTCCCCTTACAAGATCGTTTTCCGGGCGAATAACTTTTCTCAATTGAAGATTCAACACCTTGGTATGCGGACATAGTGAACTATTTGGTTACAAGATAGGTACCTGGTACAATGTCTAATTTTCAAAAGCTTAAGCTTAAGAGAATAACCAAGCAGTATGTGTGGGATGAGCCCTACTTGTGGAAATACGGTTACGATCGGATCATCTACGGTGCACACCTAATTCTGAATTTCAATCCAATCTTACTTTTTGTCACACTTATGCATGTGGAGGCCACTTTGGTTCTAAATGTACCGCTTTCAAAGTACTTGAAAGTGGTTTTTATTGGCCTACCCTATTTGAGGATGCATATATTTTTGCAAATCTTGTGATAGATGTCAATGAGCGGCAATCTAGGTGCTCGAAATCAAATGCCACTCAATCCTATTCTTACTGTAGAGATTTTTGATGTGTGGGGTATAGATTTTATGGGTCCTTTTGTCAATTCTAATGGAAAATTTTATATACTTCTTGTTGTGGATTATGTTTCAAAATGGGTGGAAGCTAAAGCCACCCCTACTAATGATTCTCAAGTTTTTTGTGAGTTTGTGAAGGAATATATTTTCTTTAGATATGGTACACCAAGAGTGGTTATCAGTGATGGAGGCTCACATTTTCAGAAATCCTTCCATGCTTTACTCAAGAAGTACAACATAACACACAAGGTTGGTACGCCGTATCACCCAAAAACTAGTGGGAAAGCCGAAATCTCGAACAGAGAGATTAAATCCATTCTTGAGAAAACTGTAAACACTACACAGAAAGATTGGAGTTATAGGCTTGATGATGCATTATGGGCATATAGAACGGCGTACAAAACACCGATTGGTATGTCTCCATATCGGTTGGTTTATGGCAAAGCTTTTCATCTTCCGGTTGAACTTGAGCATAAGGCTTATTGGGCGATAAAGATGTGCAACATGGATTATGACAATGCGGGGAAACAAACGAAGTTACAACTCAACGATCTAGAGGAGATACGTAATGATGCTTACGAGAGTTCTCGTATATATAAGGAGAAGACAAAAATTTTCCATGACAAGATGATTTCTCGAAAGAATTTTATTGTGGGGCAAAAAGTTCTTTTATTTAATTCTCGTCTTAAACTATTTCTTAGGAAGCTAAGGTCCAGGTAGATTGGACCGTTTGTTGTTACTAATGTTTTCTCTTATGGTGCAGTTGAAATTTCTAGTCTTAGAGATGGGACAACTTCAAAAGTAAATGGCCATAGATTGAAGACATATTATGAAAACGTTGCTTATGTGAACATGGATGAAATTGAGCTTCGTGATTTACTCCCTCTGGAGGAGTAGCATAACTGGATTGCCAAGTCAGGCTGGGGACGTTAAACAAAGCACTAAATGGGAGGCAACCCCTCGGTTTTGTATCTCCATCCCTTTTGTTTTTAGTTTTCTTAGTTTTTCATATCATATTTTGCATTCCCATCTTAGATTTTACAAGTCCTATATCTATAATGAAAATTTTGACGAATTCTCGTCAGAAAATTCTGACTGCGCACTTATCACAAAACAGCTCTCGAGACTTCATAAGAAGTCCGATTTGAGTGGTTGACCCCAACTTTTAAAGAGGACAGACATAACTTTCTTTTCCAAAAAGAAGATCTGAATTCGGAGTCTGTTAAGTTGGAGCGATAGGCCTGGACATTTGAGTTTCGGCATTTTTCCAGAACTTTTTCAGATTGCATGCCTGTCAGTCCGGAGGCCATAAAAGTCAGACCATTTATTGAAACACTGTGAAATTTTGACACCTTATAGAAAAGACGTAGGCGAACAACTTCTGTTTTGGATGTTTTTCCTAGTTCCCTACCCATTGGTACAGCTTTCGAGTTTTTCAGAGATGTTATGTCAGAAATCAGAATTTTCGGTTTTGAACATTGAGGAAAATGTTGAGTTTAAGTGTAGGGGAGTAGTTAAACATGTTTGACTTGCATATATATAAAAAAATGTAATACTCTTTGATTTCTTGCATTCTTGAGACTTCATCTTTTGGAGTTAATTATGAGCTACTTAGGATGACACTCTAAACCTTTTAAGGTTGAAACAGTTCTTATGGCTATAGATTGAGTTCCACTTTATTATTCTACAATCCTTAAATATATACGTTCATAATTGATTGTGAAACTCAGTTGCTAGCAATAACATGGTAGTCGTTTGAAAGATTCATCCTCGCAATTAATCATTATTGAATCACTTTCTTTTTATTTTTGCAGTTATATGTTTCTCTAAAGTGATTTGGTGGGATCCTGATACTGCCATGGATGTTGTAGCAAGGTAATCATTGGTTGAGCATATAAAAGCCCCATAAGACAGTTGTCTTACACTAATAAAGAGTGAGCCGGGGAAAAAACAAATTGATGGGGTTCTCGACACTTGGATCGTAGTATGTGTGAAGCGTTGTCCCTGTCTCCGTCGCCTAAACAAGCGTGGAATGCAGGATCCAAGGCAACTATCACATACTTGCTGAAAAGGAACATGCACTTAGAGTATCTAATCATGTGGTCGAGTTAAATGGGTGCTTCTCTCAAATATTGTGCTATAAATAAGAATCCTTTGACGACATTCATACAAGTATTATGGGTAACATCTTTCACTTTAGTCAACATTTGCACACTTCACTTTTCTATTTCCATTTTATTATCTATCCATGTGATTTCAGTATGCGAGCGTTGCGAAAAACGTTGCAACAGGTACGATGACCAGCTTAGTAGAGTTTTACAATCAGGTTGAATGTCACACGTAAGTAATTGCTTATGTGTGATGATTGGAATGTATGTGGGATGTTTACAGCTAAAGAACATATGTAGGCTAATTATCTTATTAGCTATTACTTTGTGTCTATCCTTAGTGGTTCTTCCAAGGAGAAAAATTAGAGTAGGTTTTTTGGGTATACCTCTTGTAAACCCTCACGAGACTATAACTCGTCCACTAGGGACACCTAGGGGTTTAAAGGCTTGTTATACATGCTAAGTGTAACCGTTTTCTCAACGACATGGAGTCGTTGTATTTAGGATTAGTTTTATTTAGTTTGCTAGAGGACTATCAAAAGCTAAGTGTGGGGGAATTTGATAAGTGCATAATTTATATGATTTTAGTGTCCATTCCAGACTTGTTTTAGCTATTATTCTTGCATATTTTCGTATTATTACTCTTATTTTCTCTTATTTGCCTCTATTAGGTGAATCATACAAAAAATGAGCTACAAAGTGCTGAAAATATCTAGGAATAGAAGTATTCCAAGTGCCCAAGTCCAAGAGAAGCGGAAGAAGTGCGACGAAAAGGAGCAAAACGCTCAAAATCAAGAGAAGGGCCAAAGACCAATCTTAACTCATTCAAATTAAGGATTTCTTACATCATCTTGAAGAGAATTGAAAGATGAAAAGAATTCAAAAATAATGAGGTCATTCCGAGTTCGGACGAAGAAGTTGTGGACAAAACAAGCTTTTTATCCAATACCGAAGGCAAGCAAGTATGCAAACGGGTACACATACTTAGTTCCGAAAATTTCTGCTGGAATTTGACGTACGCATACTTAACAAATATGCAAACGGGTATGCATACTTGTGAAGGCCTAAGGTCACGTTTGGGGTCGTTATTTCGTATTTTCGGGTTGGGTTCTTGAACCGAACTAAATACTTGAAGACCAAGCAATGTAAACATATAAAAAGATGTATTAGGTCATGAATGAAACATGATCAAGGGATCACGAAATTGTAAGTCTTGGAGAGGAGAAACATCACTGCGATCGAAAGCTAGGGTTTCGGAGCGGTTCTTCAATCGTAACGATATCTCTAAACTTTTCTCATATGTATAACATGGATGTTTCTACATACATGAGTAGCTAAACACCTATTGATTGACGATGAATTCTAAGTTGTAAACAAGATTTGAGTTATTATATTAATCTACTTCAAAGTTCTTCATATGATTATCGTTTGTTTATACTACAATGAATATTTATGATTGATTGATAGATTGTTTAGGTGGCCAACTAAATTGATTTGTTTATTCAATCTATTGCTAGTATTGAGTTAGGAGATAAGTGTCGTCGAATAACCTTTACACAAATAGAGAACACGAGACCTTACAGAGGGATTCTGTGGAGTGATTGTGGGTATAAAAAACACTAGAAAGTGGACCTTGAGCTAAGAGTCTAACTACTAGGATCAACCTATAAATTCACAAAAGATAAAGCATTCGACCAAATTATACCTTGAGTGAGCTACTACTAGGTGGTTTAGACAAATAGAATGCGAGTATTGGTGTAGGATCGAATATCGTAACATCAATACCTTTGCGAAATCTTTATACGACACCTTTGAAGATATCGCGTCGGGCCCAGTTCTGAGAAATGACGCAACAAATGACGACAGGCCCTAAACACGAGAAAGATGTGGAGACCTAGCGAGATTTAGGAGTGTTGCGAAATCTAACACTTGTATACTTGCGAGAATATCGCAGTCGGATCCTAAAGTAAAGGACGGCTTAGTTGTCACCCACTATGTAATATCTGTATAAAAGAGCGAAGCGAGGCTTAAGTGGGAGAGAGATCTTTTTAGAGTGGAGAGAAAGTTTTGAGGAGAGAGAAAATCTAGAACAATAGTTGTATTCTTGATTTCATTTCCTCTTTGTAAAATTCTTTAACTCAATTAATAAAAAGTGTGATTGTTGATCTTAAAGATGGGTTGATTATTATGAATTCTTGTGAGGGATGTATTGTAGGATTTCCTGCAACTACATAATGGCGCTAGAAACAGGGAGTGAAGATTGATATTGTGACTTGAAAGAATTTGGAGTAGTAGATAAAGAATTTCATATAATTTTCAACAACTCATTAAGGTTGAAAAATGGCTAGAAGAAGAAATACATCAAGACAACCAAAAACTATTAGAAGGAGTAGGAGGCTTGCTGGGAAAAGGAGAGATGAAATGGAGGAATCTTCAAGAGTAAACACAAGAAACAATGGAGAAAATCAAGTTCAAACGCCAATTCAACGTACACCAATACAAAATAGAACTGTGGATTATGACAGAGTGAGTGTACATACTTGGCATGATCAGATTCTGTAGATGAAATGGGAGAAGAGCAGCAATTAAGAAGCAATGGACGAGAGGAGAGATACCAAGAAGTAATTGGAGGAATAATTCATGGAAATGAAGAGATTGCAGCATTAGAGGCATTGAGGCAAAGAATACATGAAGAAAGGCGATTAGAAGCAGAAGAACGTGCCGTCGACAAGGCAAAATCATGAGTTGAGGATGGAAAATATGAGATTACAAAGTAGAAGGTCAAGAAGCACTACAAGATCAAGTTCAAGATCGTTAGAGAAGAAATAAGACGAAATTACTTTGTAGAAAATGTTAATGAAGATACTCGAGAGGAAATAAAAATCCAGGACGAAGAACGTCGTGAAATAAGAGAAATAATAGAAGATCGTTATATTCAACATGGTGAAATTCTTCAAAATAGACAAAACAACGGAAACAAAATAATCAAGATGGCGAAAGAAAATCGGGAGAAGGAAGAAGAACATTACATGGGAGAGAAATTCAAAGAAATCGACAAATAATTGAAGATGAAATCGAAAGACATTACACCGAACAAGCACATCTAGCTTGCGAAAGGGAAAGACTGAGAGCAGAAGTAGAAGAACAAGAGCTCCAAGAGGCAATTCGCCAGAAAAATCATGATAATCGAGAAAGAAGGCGTGAACAAAATCGCAATAATGATAATATCAATGAAGAATATGATAGAGTACAAAAAGAGATCCGAAAGGCGGCAAGAAGAGAAGATGAGAAATATAATGGTGTGCGAATTCATGAAAGAAATGAAAGAGGAGATCGCAGAGAAAGACGAGAAGAAAATGATGAACAAGAAAATCAAAAAAGATATGAACGCAAAAGAAGAAAAGCGGAGTTAAAAAGACCAATGAATCCAAATTCTGGTGTAAATGAATAAATTAGAAAGCTAGCGGAAATGAGTGGAATGTTAAATAACAAAAAGAAGGAGGAAGGAGACAACTGGATGATAGGTGTAGAATACACCGTATTTACCATCTAGAGTTTATGCTTTCTTTGCTATTTTTCGTGTGAATTATGTATCTTATGTTCGCTTTTGAGTTTTATAGGTGTTTTGGAGTCATTTGAGTAAAAGGAAGTGGAACTCGCTCAAATTCAAGATTTCTTCTCATCACCCTGGAGACAACGAAAAGATGAAGCCAATGGCGAAAGAACGGAGTCATTCTGAGTTCGTATGAAGAAGTTACGAGCAAAACAAGAATTTGAAGGCTAAAGAGCAAAATGGTCGGACAAGTGCTATTGGCAACCCCACTCTAAGTTAAGGGGCAGTCACTCTGTTAAAGGGCAGACATTTCAGAGGAACCGCTAAAGGAAGTCAGGTCTATTGCTATGGGAGTCATGAGATTCGTTAAAGGCAGATTATTCTTCGTTAAGGGGCACCTATCTTGGGGTGTATTTTATCCGGGGTGTCTTAATATCCCATTTCTATTATAATCTAATCGAGTTTTCTTATTTGAGTTCTTTCCCAAATATTATTCTGCAGCGAGATTGGATTTGAGAACTCGCTGCCATTGAAACCGAATCATAAGAAATGGGAGAAGGAATTCGTCTGTTGTTGAAGCTCGTTGAATGGGTTAGAAGATGACGATGTGCTACAATGAAGCCATGAGCAGACAAGGAAGAAAACGATGGATTTGTCATAGATTTAAAATGGGTTTGAGAGATTCAGGTCAGGGAAGTGCTGCTGTGATGAGACGACGAAGATACAAGGGTTTTGGTTGAAGAACGGAGATAGGTTGGTCACGAATTGATGATTGAGACAAGTTTCACAGGGAATGAAGAATCATGTCGAGAACCTAAACTGCAGTTAGGGTTTTGGTTGTTCCTGAAATTAAAGAACAAGCAGCAACAGCTGAATCTGAGATCAAGGAATTGAAGGGGTTTCTGCTAATTAGGGAGATGGGTCTCGAAATTCTTTGTCGGAGCTTAAAATAGAAGATGGGTTTGCTATGTTATATGAGTTACGGGAGATGGAATTGCAGGGTGTTTGCTTGGCGGTAGCTAATGGGTGATGATGAGATATTGCAGGTGTTGTTGGTTCAAGAGACTTCATGTGGATGCCAGAGCTACAAATGGGTTTAGATGAGAAGGTTGAACTGAGATGTTGAGAATGGAGATTGAGATGCCATGGCTCGATTGAAGGTAGTGATGCTTAAGAAGATGCAGAACTGGTGGTGCTGTTGTTGGTTATGGAGTTTTGGGTTCAGGTTTGAATGGATATTTAGGTTGCAGCTTAAATGTGACATGGAGATGCTGGTGGTGGTAGAGGCTAATTAGTGTTCTTTGTGGCTTGGAGTTGGCTCGATTCTGGCGGTGAGGAGTATTGCAGGTGGAAGCGAGCGGCAAGGGTATTGAAGGCCGAGATGTAGTGACCCACAGCCTTGGTTGTGTTGTGATTGTTGCCGTTGTTCCAAGAATCGGGTGGTAGTGTTGGTCGGCCTGAGTTGCATTGCTTGTATGATTTGAGTGGCGGCGGTGGCATTGGCAGTCTTGGTTACGGTAGAGTCGCGACTGCCATGGTTGTTAATGAGCTAAAGATGCGGCTATATGTATTTGGAGTTTAATTTGAGTTCAAGAGGGTTGTCTTTGCAGTTCTCAAATTGGCTTGAGTTGGTCTTTGTGTGTTGAGGAATCAAAGTGAACCGAGGTTGGAGTTTGATTTGGCATCGGTTGTGGATGAAATGGGTTTTGTAGTGAAGGTGCCTTGAATTTCTTTGGTTTCATAATGGATGCGATGGTCGTGTACGGGTTTGCAATTACCGGAACTGTGACTAGATGGACAAGGTTACGTGGGTCTGGTGAATTGTGTTTGTAGTTGAGCTTGGATTGAACCTGACTTGCAGGTGGTATTGAGTTGAAACAGATAGAGCCATGGAGTTGGTGATTGCGAGTAAAATTGGTGCTTGCCGCTCGGATGGTCATGGCTCGAGGCAATGGGATGAATTGCAATGTGCAAGTGGTGGAGTTAGGCTTGAGATGTCGCGGGAAGTTGTGAGCTGCAGGAGATGGTCGATGGCGGTGATTGAAATGGAGAAGGTCTGTTTGAGTTGTATACGAGGATTTGGTGGTTGAGTGAGCACCATCATGGTCGGATAGAAATTGGTGATGCACAATGATTGTGCAGCACATTGTAGGCTTTGTCAATGGCTCGAATTGCTGACTAGCCGGTGACTCACATCGAGTCATGATCGACACAGGTTGAGTCATTCAACTCGGTGCTTGACCCGGTTTGACTCGGTGTCTCGAATCGGTTGACCTCGACCGAGTCGACCCGTTGGACCGGTGGCCGGGTGGACTTTGCCGGCCACCTGAGATATATTTTCCGACCAACTTCCGGCCATAATCCCAGTTTTCGGCGACGGTTCTTGGGCAGAGTTTTTACATGGGTTTTTCTCACACATGGGCTTGGTGGACCACTTGGAGATGGGTTTTGAGAAGACCTAATATTGGAAGGAGTATCCTTATGGAATGGGAGAAGTATATATATAGAAAACTCTTTCTCTAAACAAAAATATCTCCATTAGGGAGACTGATGCGTGTCGTACCACAACAAATTAATTCAAGATTTTTCCACCTAATTAACAAGTAATATAGTGTAGTCAAGTTCGTTCCCACGAGGAGCAAGAGATTCTAGTTGTAAAAATTGTCACGTAAAGGGGGGTGTAAAGCAAAAGAAAATAAACAAAGCAATTAAAATATAAAGTTGAAATCAATAAGAGAGACAAGATCAAGGAATCCTTCTTCGTTGCAAAACAATGATTAAAGTTATGTTCTTTTCTACTTGTTATTAGTCACAAATTATCACCAACCGTATGATAGCAGGTCCGCTTAGCTAGCCCCAAAATCCCTTATTTCACTGAGTAACAGTCCGCTTAGTTATCGATTCTATTCAAAAGAACCACCTTGAGGTTCGCTTACAAGATGTAATTCCTGAATGCATTAAGATTTATGAATTTAGGTTTAGTACTAGTAGTTAAACTCGGTTCGCTTGGTTCACTTTCTAGCGTTGTATCTACACACAATTGCTCCCGGAATCCCTCGCAAGGTCTCGTGTTTGCTACTTATGTAAAGAGTCAAGAAACGATTACTTATCCCCTAACTTTCACTAGCTTTAGATCAAATTAACAAATCAATTTAGTTGGCCACCCAAACAATCTATCAATCAATCATGAATGTCTTTAAGATCATTCCTATTAGTAAAAACAAACGATAATTATGTGAAAAACTTCAAGATAGAATTGAAAACAAAAACTTAAATCATATTAAGAACTAGGAATTCATCCTCAATCAATAATAAAATTAGCTATTCATGTTAAGGAGTTCACACAAAGAATAAGAAAAGAAAAGTGTTGTGTGTGTAGAGATGTGTGTGTGTAGAGAGGTGTGTGTAGAGAGGTGTGTGTAGAGAGGTGTGTAAAAGATGTAGAAAACTTCTCTATTTATAGGCTTCAATATTCTCCAAATCTTCTAAGGAATAGAATCCTTTTCCTTTAGCAATTCAATTTCCAAATCCAAGCCTTTCTCAACTCTTCATCTTCTCTTTCCAAATTTGAGCCCAATTCTCCATCCAATTCCTAGTCCAAGTCTTCACACCCATGAGAGAAGTCCATAGAAAATTCTGGATTTTTTTGCTCTTGGAAAAGCTCGGTATTGTGGCGGAATTTGACTGGAATAATCGCCGCCCACCCTGAAAATTCTCCAGTCGAGGGAATATTCGACGGAATATTCCGTCAGTCCTCCGTTAGGACTAACGGTCAAACGGGTCAACCGTCAGTCAACAGGGTCAAAGGGAGGTGGAGTCAGACACTGAATCAGCTATGAGTCAGCTCCCTAGGTGGTTGACTTGTCTTACTGGCTGGATGGGGTGGATCGGGTGAGTTGACTCGCGCAGTCAGAAGCCGTACGAGTTTCGTTTATTTCAGGGCTTTCCCGGCCAAATTCAGGCCTCTCTTTAGTGTCTTCTCCTGTGACATTCCTAGCATAAATCTAAAGCAATTCCATTCCCAGCAGAGCTTCAGCTGACTCAGTTACATGCCCACCGTTACCAGAAACACCATCATTCCACCAGAACTCATTCAAACTGCATTATTATCTCAATAATTCAAGCCACCTTGTTCATTTGCAATTGCAATTGCAGCTGCAACTCTCTGAACCTGACACTTCAACATTCACAGCAAGCACCAGCAGCTTCATTGCATACTCATCAGTACCTGCTCTTGCAATCCTTTGCAACCCCCACTCTGATCTTCTTAAATAACTCAGCAGAGACCACCATCAAGTTGCCAGTGAACACCCATCTCTATTCTTCTCTCAATCGACAGCAGAAATAGTCTTCCTTCAAAACCCATCTTCTGGTTCTTCAGCTGGAACTCAATCTCCACCTTTTCTATCAATCCACCACCAACCTATCTTCCATGATCAACCCGTAACAAACTCAAATCCAAATTTGAACCCTGAACTTCTTACTATCCACCAACATCTTCAATCAACATCGAAAATCAACCCCAATCCATCACCATTCTTGAACCAAAACCAAATCTGAGAGCATCCATCATCATCATCACCTTGCAGAGATCGAATCATCATAAATCCTAACCCTTCCTGTTAATCGATAGCAGCAACAGACCTGGCTAATTTATTGCCATCTTTGATTTCTTCTCAATCGAAACCATCTTCTCTGCGTCAGCGAATCTCCAAAACCATTTTCAGATCGAACCCACCTCCTATCTATTGACCAAAAGACTTGCCCCTTAACATTAACCGGGCTCCATATATCAATCGTCTGTAAAATGACCTTTTTGCCCTTTTGGCTCAATTGGGTGATTTCTTCTTCTTTTCCTCCATGCGACTCCAAAGTAGCTACAAAACTCAATGTAGGATCAGAATATCGCGACAACAACAATTCGCGAAGACAACGGATAACAACATTGCGAATGAGTCGCAGAAGGTTAAATATAAATGACGCACTGAATGACGATAGGAGGATATGAAACCCGGCGAAAGTTAAGAAGTGTCGCGAGTATGAATATTTGTACGTCTGCGACACTTCGCGAGACATTCCGAAAATAAAGGACAAAGCTTATTTTGTTATTCACTATGTATTACCCTATATAAAGGGATGAGCGAATTTGTTGAAGGGGGGTTCTTTTTAGATTAGAGAGTAAGTCATTAGGAGAGAGAAACAGAGCGGATGTTAGTAAGATCTTAAGTGTAATTCCATTTTCCTGTGTAAACATTTTTAAGAAAATTATTAATAAATAATCATAATTGTTCATCTATTATCTTTTGAATGGATTAGTTAAACAAAATATAGTGAGGGGTGTATTGTGGGATTTCCTGCAACTACATATTGGCGCTAGAAACAGGGAGTGAAGAAAGAAAGAAGGCAATCAGAATCATTCAAATCAAGAAAATGAAAGAAAAAGAAAATGTTAAATTAGATGAGACAAAGGAGAAAGATATGGATACTGAGTTCGGACACAAAGACAATGATTGATGAGTTTCATGAAAATATCAAAGGAAGAATACACAAGCGGGATTTTGAAGGAAAGAAAATCACAGATAGAGAGGTGACATTGCCTTTAGAAGAATGGGAAAAGCAAAGGATAACATTCACAGCAGCAGAAATATCTAAAGAAAATTTGAATCACACATCTCCACTGGTAATCACAATAAACGCGTGCAAAGGAGAAGAATTAGTAAAGGCAACGCAAACATGGACAGTAAATAGAACTTTAATCGATACGGGAAGCTTGGTGAATATCATGTTTTATCATGCTTACAAGAAAATGGGATATAAAGATAAAGAAATGATTCCTACGGCCTACAATATCCATGGTTTTGGTAAATCCATAACAAAGGTTAAAGGAGAGGTAAAAATACGAATTCTGTTGGGAGACATCGAGACACGAGTAACCTTGTGTGTAGTAGATATGGAATCGCCATACAACGTATTGCTAGGGAGACCATGGTACATGCAATAAAAGCGATAGCATCAACATTTCATCAATGTATCAAATTTCCCACACCAACTGGAATCGGCGAGATTAGAGGAGATGTGGATAAAGGAAGAATATGTTATCAAATTGAAATAAAATATCATGAAGAGCAAGCAAAGAAACGAAAGTATCGCAGAAAACTGGCGGCACGGCTAAAAAAGAAGAAGAATTTAGAGTTTACATGATAAGAGCAAAGGAAGGAAAAGGGATACCTAGCGAAATTTCGGGAGAAGAAAATGAACTCGCGAAAGAGTTGAAAGGACCAACCCCTATGGGAGAATCGCAAGCTAGTTACGTCGCGGCAGAGCAAACGAAAGAAGTGAATGTCGGAACTAATGAAGAGCCCAAAATGTTGAAGATTGGGACTAGTATGGAAGCGGATGAGGAAAAAAGGACTGTAGAGTTGCTGCGAGACTATAAGGATATCTTCGCGTGGAACATGGATGATATGCCTGGTATAGACCCATCGATAGCTTGTCACAGACTGGAAATAGATAAAAAGGTGAAGCCGTTCAAGCAGAGAATTAGAAAAATCGCAATGACTTATCACCCCCAAATAGAAGAAGAATTACGAGAAAATACTAGATGCGGGAATCATCGAGCAAGCAAAGTATCCTGAATGGATAGCAAATATGGTTATAGTCCCAAAGAAGAAAAAGGGGATAAGAATTTGCATAGATTTCACTGATTTAAACAAAGCTTGTCCTAAAGATAGTTTTCCATTGCCAGATATCCCACAACTAGTCGAATCCAGCGACGGAAATGAAAGAATATCATCTACGGACGGGTATAAAGGTTACAACCAGATTCCTCTCGCCGAGGAAGACCAAGAGCATCTTGCTTTTTCGCTCCAAGAGGGTTATATTGTTATACAAAAATGCTTTGTTTGGTTTACGAAATCTTTGGAGCAACATACCAAAGAATGGTAGAAGAAGTGTTCGCAGAATGGATACATAAAACACTTTGGAAGTATACGTAGATGATATGCTCATAAAAAGTAAGAAAGAGAAAACCATGTACAATATCTCGAGAGAAATCTTTGAACAAATGAGGCGATTCAACATCAAAGTAAACCGGAAAAATGTACCTTCGGAGTGGCATCGGGGAAAAATTTTGGGTTATATAGTATCAAAGGAAGGAATACAAGTCGACCCAGAGAGAAAGTGAAAGCGGTTCGCGATATGCCAACACTGCGACAATAAAGGATGTTCAAAAGCTAAATGGATTATTAGCATCACTAGGAAGATTCATTTCGCGGTCATCTGATAAGTGTAAACATTTTTCAGCATCCTGAGAAAGGGATCGAAGTTTAAATGGACAGACGAATGTGAGAAGGCTTTACAGGGAATCAAAGAACATCTAATGGAAGTATCCATTATGCAAAAAGCAGAGCCAGGGAGAGGAATTGTTGTTGTATCTTGCGACAACGTCGCACGCGTTAAGCGCGATATTGCTGCGAATAGACGGAGTAGAAAAACCGATTTACTACATCGGTAAGACTTTTAATGCCATGAGAAAGAATTATTCAAAGATTGAAAAACTAATCCTGGCGTTAGTCTATGCAACATTTAAGCTTCGCATATATTTTCAAGCACATACTGTCAGAGTGGTAACAAAAGTACCAATCGAATCAGTAATGAAAAATTCAAAAAGATCGGGAAGAGTAGAAAGGTGGAATGCCCAAATAAGCCATTATAAACTCAAATATGAAATATTATCCTCAACCAAGTCACAGGTAGTCGCAGACTTTTTGGCAGAATTTCCTTTGGAAGAAGACGAAGCAGTGGATGAAATGATGGATGTAGAAGAAGAGCATGGAGACCCAAATGATTTGTTAACTGAACCAAATAGGTGGGAAATATTGGTAGACGGATCATCAAATGGAGAAGGTAATGGAGTGGGAATTGTTGTGATTTCGCCAGAAGGCAATAAATTAGCTTTCTCATTTAGATTGGAGTTTGAATCCACCAATAATGAAACGGAGTATGAAGCTATAATACATGCTCTGCGGTTCGCAATGAAAATGAAGTTAGAAAATGTGAGGATTACCAGCGATTCGCAATTAGCAATTCGCCAAATAACAGAGAAATATGCTACGAATGAGCCATCTTTGCAAAAGTACAGAAAGCTTGTCGAAGAATTGTCAGCACAGATACCAAAAATGAGGTGGAGGCATATATCAAGGAGAAATAACAGACTCGCAGATGCTTTTGCCTTTATATCAAGTATGATGACAGACCCCACTGCGAGGAATATCAAAATACAAACACTTTTGGCACCATCAATCAATAAAGAAGAAGAACAAGAAGCGGATACAATGTTAGTAGAAGACATACCACAATGTCGCGATAAAGATTGGAGAACGAGAACTTCACGCCTACCGATGAAAGGGGAGGTACCAAGAAATAGATTAGAAGCACACAAATTGAAAAGCCGTGCAACGAATTATGAACTAAGAGATGGTGTACTTTATCGACGATCTTTTGATGGACCTTCACTTCGATGCTTAACGAGGGAAGAGGGAGAAATCATATTGAAGATGTTGCATAGTGGAGATCTTTGGAAATCATAGCGGTGGAAGATCTCTAGCATATAAAGCAAAAACGCAAGGATATTACGGCCATATATGCATGAAGACGCGAGAGCAATGTCAAAAGCTGCTGAAGATTGTCAAAGGCATGGGAAGAAAATACATGCACACTGGGGCACCATTAAATTCTTCTACAAGTGTGTGGCCTTTTGGAAAGTGGGGTCTAGATATTGTGGGACCTTTTTTACCAGGAACGGGGCAAAGAAGATACTTAATTGTCGCAACGGATTATTTCACCAAATGGGTAGAAGTGAAAGCGGTACAACACATTCGCGACAAAGACGTTTTTACTTTCATATTCGAGAATATTATATGCGATTTGGGATCCCCGCGCAGTTGGTATCTGATAATGGGAAACAATTTGAAGGGCAAAACATAGAGTTGTTACTTAATGCATTTCAAATAAAATGTGGGAAATCGACTCCACTATATCCGCAAGCTAACGGTCAAAGCGGAGGCAACAAATAAAACAATCGCGGATATCTTGAAGAAGAAGTTAGAAGGACACAATAGAGGATGGTGCGAACAAGTACCCAGTGCAGTATGTGCATACAATACAACCAGAAGAGAAGCTACTTGGAATGTCACCTTTTGCTTAACATATGGAGTTGAAGCTGTGCTCCCAACAGAAGTGATGATCCCAACAACTAAGAAAGAAGTTTGGGAGAAAAATCTTAGTGCGGGTAACATTCTAATCAAGTTGGACGAACTAGAAGAGAAAAGGGAGAAGGCGTTACGACACATGGAGAATTATCAACGAAGACTGGCCAGAGAATATAACAAGCGTGTGAAGATACGTGAGTTTCAACCAGGAGACTTGGTACTGCGAGAGACACCAATATATCAGCGAGAAAATGGAGGCAAGCTGGCGAGAAAATGGGATGGACCTTATATTATCAAAGAAGTAGTTGGTACAGGGGCTTATAGATTGATGGATCACGAAGGCAAAGATATGGGACAAAAGATTAGAGGCCGTGGGCAGATTATATCTAAAGAAATACTACCCATAAAAATGGGTTAGATGAAGTACTTTAATGCAAGATATTTGCAAAATTCAATAAAATACAATACCAAGATATCAGCGAATGTCTCGCGAGCGAGAATGGCAAGAAATGACGAATGAATGAATGAATAAACATGATCGAAATGAATGGGACGAACCTTTATGGCGTACACCTAGTTCGCGAATTATACTTCGTAAGAGGCAAATGTAAGACCTAAAGTGCGTCATATAAGGGGTATCTCTTAACATGGCTCGGGGAAAAGGTTACACCGCCCCTGGAACTGGGTCATGCAGATTTGGGGCCCATGAAAGCCTATCAGGAAGAGGTACCTTGGATTCCCAACTATATATGTAGGTTATACCCGGTTGGGCGACCGAGGGTCTCTTTCAAGGAGTCAGCGTATGATCAAGGCACCGAGGTACCGGTTGAGTCAAGAGTGCGGGGAGCATGGAACTTCCTTACCACTCTTGACAAGTCTTGGCGCATGCTGCACTCGGCCCGAAGAAAACTCCACTTAGGGTGCAGCCTTGTAACCATAAACTCTATAGGTATAAGGGATAAGAGGCTGCGAAAACAACTGGTTGTTGTTAAGACCGGATGGGAGGAGCTAGCCTTGTATGGCCGATGTACGCCTCCTTGAAGGGGCAACCAGGGAGATGATAAGGGCGGCACCCTCCATTAGGGAGCTGATAAGTGCCAAAGACGCAAATGTCACGAGGCTTTGTTTTCGCAAGGAAACTTAGGCTTGTCATATTTGTGCAATGATCATGCAGAGGCAATAATACTAACGCGAGGGTAAGACGAGATCAATGGGTCCTTACATGCAAGTGTAAAGACGTCTGCGATTTCGTCGCAAGACGACAATGTCATGGGGCTTTACTTTCGCAAGAAAATTTAGGCCTGTCATATTGTCGCAAACAAAATATCCTATGAGAGGCAAAAATACTTGAAAAATAATAAGACAAGGTCAATGGGTTTTTACATGCAAGTGTAAGACGTCCTGCGACCTTGTCGCAATAAAAGGATGGCGGAGTAAGACCTTTAAATAGGAAGGTCAAGCTTAGAAGACCATCAAAGATGATAAGGCAAGGTCAATGGGTCATTACATGAAAATGTAAAGGCGGCTGCGATCTTGTCGCAATGAGAAGAAATAAAGTGAAACTCCTAATTGGGATGGTTTTACTTAATAAAAGATTCAATAAGCGAACATGCTCGCGAGATTATGTTCAAACACCTTAAATAAGGGAAAAAGGAGAAAATAAGGGGATTACCCGATCAAAGACTTAATCCTTACAAACAAAAAGAAGTTTTGACAAATTACAAAGAAAGTTTAATTCTCTACATCAATATTATCAACCATAGAGGACGGTCGAGATCTTTCATTGCCTTTATCAGCTTCACCTTCACCGGTTGGTGGATTTTCATCAGAAATGTTTTCAGCACCTTCATTTTCGCCAGCTGGTGGATTTTCATCGAAATTTTTCATCGGATCTTTGTTGACAACTTCAATATTAGCGATATCTTCGCCGCTTTCATAGTCATAATCACTATCAGGAGAATCAGGGACTTCATCATCACTTACTTCCAAAGGATCAACATGAATAGGATCAAGGGACTTAGACAATAAAATCTCATTCACAAGGGCTTCGACTTTGAGGGGAATTGTGAAGCAACGCCTTTTGACGATTCTTGCTATCTATGTCTTCTGGTAAGACATATAATCAAATCTTCGTTCCGCACGGTCGCGAGAACGAGCAAGAGAAGCGGCGAGTAACCCATTTTCTTTGCGAATCTTAGAATAATCTGATCGAGGTGGAGATAACAGAGCGAAGCTTTTTCTCGCAGTCTCGCATAACAAATGCACAAGATTAAAGAAAGCTTTTACGGAATATTTTTGGAATTTTCGGGATAATTAAAGATTTTTGAAATAAATCAATGTATTAAGATAGTCAAATAATATGACTACCTTCCTTCGAGAAGTAAGATGCTGAATTAAAGCTGCAAAATTATTCCCCAAACAGTCCATGGCATCATCAAATGTATCTCCAACTAGGCCTTTCAATCGAGCTCGCAAGCTTTTTCATTCGAAACAAGTATGGAATTCTCGATCACAAGGGTAGAGTTGGATTTTTCTAATTTGGAACATTGATCCTTGAATTGGTTTGCTTTTAGACTCAAGGTTATTCTACCTGAATAAGTTTATCTCTCTCGCGATAATTTCTTCAAGTTGGTTTTTCAAAGTATGAATAAATTGTTCTTGTTCTTCACGTAATTTTTGACAAGCATCATATTCTTGCAAATAAGTCGCGACTTTGTTTAGCAGAGATCGCTTCTCTGAGAAAGAGTCCCATTCTCATCGATAAAGTTTCCAACTCCAAATTAGCCTTAGTCAAAGAGTAAGAAAGGCGAGATAAGTCTTTACTTAATGAATCTTGCTTTCTTGAGCTAAATCAAAGTTTTCTTTAGACAAATTATCTATTTGATCAACGACATAAGTATGAAGATTATTTAAGTTATATTGCTCCATCCAAGCGTCTCTTTCAACTCGAACCTCTTCAACAATTGATTCCAACTGATATATCTCCATTATTCGTTTCTGGTTTAGAGCTTGAAGGGCGAACAAGAATTTAAGTTGTAAAAAAAAAAAAAAAAAAAAAAAAAAAAAAAAAAAAAGAGCTTAAGGGGATAGAGTTTACCTTTTAACTCTTCATTCTTCTTGCGAAGATTATCACGGTCTAGTGAGAGGTTGTGAAATTTTTGATTTTCAAGATGGAGATTATTGCATTTAGCAGTCATAGCTTGAAGATCATTTTTGATATATTAATTTCTTGAACTAAGGATGCTTGCGAGATCTATCGGAGGCCAGAGATGTTTACTTAAAATCTCGCGGACATCGGACTTGACGGGATCGACAGAAGTCTTTTTGGCATCATTCACAAGGTCCGAGAGAACTTTGAAAGCCACGTCTATTCCTTCCAAATTTTCTGCAGTAAGAGGGATTTGCTCGGGCAAAGAAGGAAAAGACGAATCATTCTTCGCCAAAGGAACATCATGAGAAGAGGAGATTTCAGGAAAAGTAGTGATGGGAGGAATGACGGGAGACATTGACGGTAGGAGAAGGAGTAAGTTCATTTGTAGTAGGACTATTATGAGGAACTTGATCTATGAGGAGTTGAGGCATCGGAATATTGTCACTTGTGACAAGATTATCTTTGCGGTGATTTCGCGAGCGGGAGAAGAAGGTGTAAATGAGGGAAAAGGGACATCAGGAGTAACAGGTTTAGAGTGGCGAGACCTTTTGGGAGTTTTGTCAATAGTTTTGCCATCCTGTGAATGATAAATTAAGTAAGAAACAGAGGCAAGTACGTTGTTATTAAAAGGTAAATGCTTCTTAAAATACCTTATCACTCGTGAGGCTTTCTTTTAGAAACGATATGTTTAGCTTGCGAAGAGGACTTTGGTGGCAAGGTGGATTCTTGTTGAGAAGTTGGTTTTATTTGTGAATCCAAATAAAGAAGGGGATCCTTCACGGTGAACTTGGTGATGGGTTTGTTCTTCTTTGAAACAAAAATGGCGAGAAAAAAGATTAAAAGGAATAGGATAATCTCAAAAAGGGAAGTTAATCACAAAATCAATCAATCATAGAATCAATCGAATCTAGCAAGATTAACAAACCTGGATGCCATGGAAGCTGATAGCAAATAAGAAATAGCAGAAGGATGATGAAGACGATGGTGAAGAAGAATAACGAGAAGAACAATTTGCGAGACAATAAAGGAGATGAAATAGAAGGAAAGAAATGTTCTTCACAAAAGACTCTCCTATAAATAGGCAAGAAAGTGTTATGACCGGATAACATTAAATGTACCGGTAAAAAGAATGGTTTTAAACACGTGTAAACGGTCATTCCTAAATTCATGGAGCTATGCTGAAGAAGATTTTAATGGAAAATGAACGGTTGCGACAAAGAATTCGGATATCGCACAACGTAAGGAAATATAAGGAGAGGCGAGAAGATGTAGTATTCGGGTATTGCACAACCTATTTTCTTATCATATGAGATTCAATTACTTTCCTAACTCGCGAGAAGAGATCGCGAGATCCATTATTTTCCATAACCCATGAGGCAGGAAATGATATTTCATACATACTTTTAAAAATTTCGGAACTTCGCCAAAGAATAGAGGCAAGTACGTACTTTTCAAGTCCAGTATTCTTTCGCTCGTTCCTTCATCAATAAAAATCAGAGACTATTACAACAACGTATTTTTTTTCTTAAAGATCGCTCTTCAAGCAATATTCAAGAAAAAAAGAGGCAAGATGTAGGATCAGAATATCGCGACAACAACAATTCGCGAAGACAACGGATAACAACATTGCGAATGAGTCGCAGAAGGTTAAATATAAATGACGCACTGAATGACGATAGGAGGATATGAAACCTGGCGAAAGTTAAGAAGTGTCGCGAGTATGAATATTTGTACGTCTGCGACACTTCGCGAGACATTCCCGAAAATAAAGGACAGCTTAGCTGTCATTCACTATGTATTACCCTATATAAAGGGATGAGCGAATTTGTTGAAGGATGGTCTTTTTTTTAGATTAGAGAGCAAGTCATTAGGAGAGAGAAACAGAACGAATGTTAGTAAGATCTTAAGTGTAATTCCATTTTCCTGTGTAAACATTTTTAAGAAAATTATTAATAAATAATCATAATTGTTCATCTATTATCTTTTGAATGGATTAGTTAAACAAAATATAGTGAGGGGTGTATTGTGGGATTTCCTGCAACTACACTCAAAACAAGCGTAAAATACATAATTTACAAGAAAAATAACAAAGAAAGCATAAACAATAGATAATAAATAGGATGTATTCTACACCCTATCAAATTACCCCACACTTAGACTTTGCTAGTCCTCGAGCAAATCAAACTAAAAACTCACAACTTCAAAGCGTTCAAGCGTCCCAAGCATCCAAAGAGTTATGAGGACATAGAATTTCTGCATGCTAGTAATAAGAAGTTAGAAATACTAAAGAACATATTCTCATTCTTAAATGTTGAGTGAGAAATAACCACACCATAATGAGAGAACGCGTGTTTGAGAAACGATCAATAAGCATTTCGCCTCGACTTCCGCCTCACCAAAAAGGATTTTATGATAATTGCACTCAAAAAGACGGCTTTTTTATGGGTCTCACATGTGTGCAGGTAGGAATGAAGAGAGAATTCCTACAACACGTTGAATGGTGGGAAGGACAACTTCCGAAATATTTTTAAAAACCCACATCTTTTAATATTTTGAAAAACCATTTTTCTGACGATCTCTACGAAAGGAAATCAACCATTTATTATTGAGGATGAGATTACTTACTCACCTTCACATCCGATCGCCAATTATGATAACACCACTCTCACGGCATCCAATAGAAACGTCTTCCGCCCCTCGTCTTGATCTTCTTGGTCTTCGGCTTCAACTATTAGTGATAAATTCTCGAATTTCATAAATCCTTAACAATTTGTAACTCTTTGTACCTTAAATCCTTGTCGCTTGAAACTTCCTTATATATTTTCCTTCCCCACGGCTTAAAACAAATATTTCTCTTGTTTTTTTTTGTTTTTTTTTTATCTTCTTTTCTTTTTTTCAATTTTTTTTTTTTTTTTTTTTGAAACAAAACAAGAGAAATTAAATACAACCATGGCCGTGGGAGAAGTATTTTACCGCTTGATTCTTCACAACTTGTATCGTCTCGAAATCATAAACTTCAACAATTCTCACCTTTTGATTTTCTTCGCTTTTATAATAAGTCTTCATACTTGGATATAAAATTACCTCATTGTATTGTAAGTCCTCAACATATATGTAAAAATCTGCTCTTTGTATGTTGCTTTACTTGAATATGAAATTTGCTCTTTTTCTCGTTCCGTTGCTTGTAAACCTTAAACTTTTCCAACTTTCCTTGTAGATTTTGATGTCGCTCCTTGTTGATGATGAGAGTGTTTCTATGGACCCGTTGTTGTCGAGAGAGAGAATGGTGCTAACTGCAAATCGAACTACAAGAAGGAAGCTTTCATCCATGGACGTCACCCTCATGATTGACAAAATTAGCACTCAAGAGATCAAGAGTAGTGCTTCTATTGGTGGGAGGTTGGGTAGCTCACCATTCTACCCGGAATTAACGTACGGTGACACACACTCAAAAGAAGCTCTTTAGTAAATGGAAAAATTTCTGGTCGGTGCCTCACATGATATGAATACGGGTAGTCTCCACTAATGATTGATCAAGCAACTCTAATAATGCACTTCTCCCCGCACCAAATTCGCATCATAGGCATGATTAAATCCATTATTTAACACTCAAACAAGCAAGAAATCCGAATGTAGTTCTCTAACATTTCCAAGTTCAATTATGTCGGTCAAAATCTCTATGTAAACATACCTAAAAGTATGCTAGTGACTCTAAAATCTTTAAAAGTTGGAGTTTCTATGTAAAACTTTTTTTTTTTTTAAATTTTTAAATTTTTTTTAAATTTTTGTTTTAAAAACATGCTTAAGCACTCCCCCACACTTAAACCTTACATTGTCCTCAATGTAATTGAATCCTCCTAGTAAAGTCAAGGTGGGAGATTTTAACATGATAAGAAACAAGAAAAAGAAATAACAAAAGCAAAAAGATAAGAAATACAAAACCTATGGGTTGCCTCCCATTAAGCGCTTGTTTTAAAGTCGACGGCCCGACTTAGCTCTTGTAAGATTCACTCCCATATACTAACAATCGGAAAATTTGGGGATCCACCCATAATACCTGTTTTGCAAACAATAACTCCATACAAATGTTAGCACAAGAAAATAATAATGAAATTATCGCTCGATAGAAATTTCCCCCACACTTATTCTCGTCCACACTCGGAAGTGTATAAAGAACATAGAATTTTGGAACTTCCATGTATTCCTCTTGGCAAACACTGCATAGTGTTAGCATCAAGTGTTTCCAATGGTGGATATCTAGAAACAAAATCATCCAAAAATACTTTCAAGCACATACATTCAAACCAATAAGAGGTAAAGGAGAAGAATCAATATGCAAAGGATTAGACAAACCTTGCACAATTTCTTGTATTATAGAATCCTCTTCATCCTTAAAAAATTCAAGTGAATTACTTACTTCTTGTTTATCGTGGTCCTCTATTAAACCTTGCAACCATTCTTCGTCGTTTTCTACCTTAACCAAAGTCTTGGCATCATTAATATCATCGGCAAGTTCAATTGGGTCTTCCACAAAATCAATCAATTTGGTTTCATCCTCTAGTATCATCTCTTCAACATTCTCATCATCGGAATCGGGCCATTCACTAAAATGATTTTCATCGGTATAGATTGTAAGATCTTCATGTGTGGGTGTTACACCGTTTAGAACAATAGGTAAGTCACACCCAATCTCCTCCTTTTGAATAAGCGAAGGATCGTTATTATGATCCGGAGTTGGAATAACTTCCTCATTGTTGCAATGCTCATACACTTCCGCGGACTCATATCTTTCCCTAAGGAATTTTTTCCAAGCACTAAATGCATCATCTTCAAGCTCTACCTTTTGAATAGGTGCTTGATCATTATTAAGATCAAGGCTCGAGTAAGCTACACTAGCGTCATCAAAAGTATCCAAAGGTTGGCCTTTTCCAACATAATCATCGATCAAATATTCACTACACACCATAGGCACATTAGAATAGTTATTGCTTTGATAGCAAAATTCTTCTTTATCCCTCTCCTCCTTGTATTGATCCATGTCTCTTCTTTCTTTAGCAATGCCGTCTCGACGTTGTTGGAGTTGATCATCCCCATTTTTATCGAGTTGAGTAATTTGTTCGTATAATTTCTCCGAATTCCTTTGAATTTCTCGATGTGATTCTTGCAACTTTTGTTGAAGATCCCCAATCATGGAAGACATCTTATCTGCAAAACTAGAGAATTTCTGATCATAAACAAAACTATCCTCCCATCCTTGTGATTGTCCACTTACATACCCGTCATAAGGTTGTTGATATGTATGAGAATATCCATAAGGTTCTGTAGGAAATTGATCATAGCCAAAATATTGGTTTTGATTGTATCCTAAGGATGGTTGGAAGTTGTCATAATGTTGAGGTTGAAAACCGTATTGATTGTTGTAATATGCTTGCTCTTGTCCACCATACATGGAAAACCGGGACCTGAAATAAGATTCTCAAAAACTAAGTTAGATACGATATAGAATCTAACAAAGCAAGTATAAAGCAAAAAGAAAAAAGAAAAAAAAACAACTAAAATCATCCGCTGCTCCCCGGCAGCGGCGCCAAAATTTGATGCGTGTCGTACCATAACAAATTAATTCAAGATTTTTCCACCTAATTAACAAGTAATATAGTGTAGTCAAGTTCGTTCCCACGAGGAGCAAGAGATTCTAGTTGTAAAAATTGTCACGTAAAGGGGGGTGTAAAGCAAAAGAAAATAAACAAAGCAATTAAAATATAAAGTTGAAATCAATAAGAGAGACAAGATCAAGGAATCCTTCTTCGTTGCAAAACAATGATTAAAGTTATGTTCTTTTCTACTTGTTATTAGTCACAAATTATCACCAACCGTATGATAGCAGGTCCGCTTAGCTAGCCCCAAAATCCCTTATTTCACTGAGTAACAGGTCCGCTTAGTTATCAGATTCTATTCAAAAGAACCACCTTGAGGTTCGCTTACAAGATGTAATTCCCTGAATGCATTAAGATTTATGAATTTAGGTTTAGTACTAGTAGTTAAACTCGGTTCGCTTGGTTCACTTTCTAGCGTTGTATCTACACACAATTGCTCCACGGAATCCCTCCGCAAGGTCTCGTGTTTGCTACTTATGTAAAGAGTCAAGAAACGATTACTTATCCCTAACTTTCACTAGCTTTAGATCAAATTAACAAATCAATTTAGTTGGCCACCCAAACAATCTATCAATCAATCATGAATGTCTTTAAGATCATTCCTATTAGTAAAAACAAACGATAATTATGTGAAAAACTTCAAGATAGAATTAAAAACAAAAACTTAAATCATATTAAGAACTAGGAATTCATCCTCAATCAATAATAAAATTAGCTATTCATGTTAAGGAGTTCACACAAAGAATAAGAAAAGAAAAGTGTTGTGTGTGTAGAGATGTGTGTGTAGAGAGAGGTGTGTAAAAGATGTAGAAAACTTCTCTATTTATAGGCTTCAATATTCTCCAAATCTTCTAAGGAATAGAATCCTTTTCCTTTAGCAATTCAATTTCCAAATCCAAGCCTTTCTCAACTCTTCATCTTCTCTTTCCAAATTTGAGCCCAATTCTCCATCCAATTCCTAGTCCAAGTCTTCACACCCATGAGAGAAGTCCATAGAAAATTCTGGAATTTTTTGCTCGCCGGAAAACTGGTATTGTGGCCGGAATTTGACCGGAATAGTCGCCGCCGGCCACCTGAAAATTCTGTCTGTCGAGGGAATATTCGACGGAATATTCCGTCAGTCCTCTGTTAGGACTAACGGTCAAACGGGTTGATGCGTGTCGTAGGTGCAATCAAATTAATTAATACTTTACTACCTAATTAACTAGTAATATAGGGTAGTCAAGGTCGATCCCACGAGGAGCACGAGATTCTAGTTGTAAAAATTGTCACGAAAGGGGGGTGTAAAAAGAAAAAGAAAATAAACAAAGCAATTAAAAGATAAAGTTGAAAGCAATAAGAGAGACGAGATCAAGGAATCCTTCTTCGTTGCAAAACAATGAATCAAAGTTATGTTCTTTTCCACTTGTTATTAGTCACAGATTATCACCAACCGTAGGATAGCAGGTCCGCTTAGCTAGCCCCAAAATCCCTAATTTCTTGAGTAACTTGGTCCGCTTAGTTATCAGATTCTATTCAAAAGAACCACCTTGAGGTCCGCTTACAAGATGTAATTCCCAGAATGCATTAAGATTTATGAATTTAGGTTTAGTACTAGTAGTTAAACTCGGTTCGCTTGGTTCACTTTCTAGCGTTGTTTCTACACACAATTGCTCCACGGAATCCCTCCGCAAGGTCTCGTGTTTGCTACTTATGTAAAGAGTCAAGAAACGATTACTTATCTCCTAACTTTCACTAGCTTTAGATCAAATTAACAAATCAATTTAGTTGGCCACCTAAACAATCTATCAATCAATCATGAATGTCTTTAAGATCACTCTATTAGTAAAAACAAACGATAATCGTGTGAAAAACTTCAAGATAGAATTGAAACAAAAACTCAAATCATATGTTTAAAAACTAGGAATTCATCCTCAATCAATAAAATTAGCTACTCATGTTAAAGAGTTCACACAAAGAATAAGAAAAGAAAAGAATTGTGTGTAAAGATGTGTGTAGAAGTTGTAGAAAACTTCTCTATTTATAGGCTTCAACATTCTCCAAATCTTCCAAGGAGTAGAATCCTTTTCCTTTTGCAACTCAATTTCCAAATCCAAGCTTTTCTCAACTCTTCCACCTTCTCTTTCCAAATTTGAGTCCAATTCTCCATCCAATTCCAAGCCCAAGTCTTCACACCCATGAGAGATGTCCATAGAAAATTCTCGGGAATTTTGCTCACGGAAAACTGGGATTATGGCGGAATTTGGCCGGAAACGTCGCCACGGTCACACTGGAAATTTCTCCGTCGAGAGAATA
The DNA here is from genome assembly GCA_023531295.1 of Papaver armeniacum. NCBI lineage: Eukaryota > Viridiplantae > Streptophyta > Magnoliopsida > Ranunculales > Papaveraceae > Papaver > Papaver armeniacum. The sequence continues at coordinate 170,424 of JAJJWW010003059.1, forward strand.
TTCGACGGAATATTCCGTCCAGGTCCTCCGTTAGGACTAACGGTCAAACTAGTCAACCGTCGGTCAACAGTTAGTCAAAGGTCAAGGGGGAAATCAGTCGAACCGAGTCGCCTAGCTAACTCCTAGTGGCCCGGTCCTAGCTGAGCCACTTTGCAATTTTGCACTTGCCCTGCAGTTCGCGACCAAGATGGCTCGGCATGCATTGCACCTTCTGTATTTCATTCCCAGCCAAGAACAAAAGCCAACTCTACACACCACCTGCTAAAATCATAACCACCTGCAGTTCCCATCTCTCTGCCATGTTACCTCAGGCCCTGTAACAGCATCTCAGAACCAATCCCTGCAACATCTCCATCTCGCATTACCGCTCGTTGGCCTGCCTCTGAGTTATCAACCCACTCAGTCCCTGCAGCCAACACCTCAATACACAGGCCTGTCATTTCAGTGCCACAATAATGCTGCATCAATATATAACTCTCCCTGTAACTCCATCTCAGCTGCCATTCCTCAAGCCATACACATTCCATTGAATCCCTCCTCAGCTCAACTCCATAACCTGCAACCTACAATACCCTGAGCCACCATCTCAGACCTGCAACAATTCTCAGCCAGATCAAGTCCATCTGAGCTGCAATCTTCAGAGCCTGCTCAATCAACACTAGTTCATAAGCAACCCATGTACAGCTCCATAACCTCCTGCCAAACTCAGCATTGCCAGATTCAATCTCCAGCTCAACCCTGCCTTTCCTAACACATTCATCTAAAGCCATTTCAAACACTCCCTGTTCAGCAGCAAGTCTATCCCCCAATTTCAGTTCAATTTCCTTCTCAGACTAACAGCTCAAACCCAATTTTCACTGATTCAATGGTAACAACACATTCTCGATCTGGACCTTCTCTCAACAGCATCAGGTCTTCATCTCTGTTCTCAAAACCATCATCGATTACTCCCTCTGCCTCACAAATTTAACAATACCTAAATCATAAGACCCATTTCTTCATCTTCGATTCCACAGCAGCATCCATCTCAGTCTAGCCACCTGCTCGATTCAAAACCCTGAGCTATTATCAATCGACACAGAACATCACAGATTCACTAAACACGAATACCCGTTCTTCAACACAGACCCATTTCAACCTCGACCCAAGCTTAACCACTCCTCCATTGAACCCTTATTTCAACTTTGGATCCCTTTTTCAATTCTATCTCATCACAAAGCAAATCATCATTCTTCACCGGCAGCCGCCATCGATTATCCCATCGTTTGCTCAATCTTCTCGGCAACAACTAACTCGAGTATCTCCATTCGATCTACGGCTCACGATTTGCTTTCGGTGAAGCTTGAGGTGATATTGCGGCAGCCATTTCTCAATTTCGATTTGAATGATTGAGATGAATATAGGGTTGTAATAATTTGGGTGAAGTGGGTTTGATCTCAGTAAAGGGTTCGGATCCGGGTGCGGTTAGGATATGGAGCAGGGTATGTGGGCTTGGGTCGAGTTTAGGGTGTGGGTGGATTTAAACACCCACCATAAGTACACCCCATTAGTGCAATTTTCACTCCCTTCTTTTGGATAAGGGACACCTCTTTGACCTCCCCTTAACCTTGGCTGGGCTCCATATAGTATTCCCTCCTTCGTGAAATGACAATTTTACCCTTTTTTGCTCAATTTGAGTGATTTCTTCTTCTTTTCCTCCGCGCGACTCCAAAGTAGCTACAAAACTCAAAACATGCGTAAAATACATAATTTACAAGAAAAATAGCAAAGAAAGCATAAACTCTGTAAAGTAAATACGGTGTATTCTACACCTATCACGGGTCAACCGTCAGTCAACATGGTCAAAGGGAGGTGGAGTCAGACACTGAATCAGCTATGAGTCAGCTCCCTAGGTGGCTGACTTGTCTTACTCGGCTGAGCTGGATCGGCTGGATCGGCTGAGTTGACTCGCCGGTACAGAGAACCGGCCGAGTTTCGTTTATTTCAGGGCTTTCCCGGCCAAATTCAGGCCTCTCTTTAGTGTCTTCTCCTGTGACATTCCTAGCATACATCTAAAGCAATTCCATTCCCAGCAGAGCTTCAGCTGACTCAGTTACATGCCCAGCGTTACCAGAAACACCATCATTCCACCAGAACTCATTCAAACTGAATTATTATCTCAATAATTCAAGCCACCTTGTTCATCTGCAATTGCAATTGCAGCTACCAACTCTCGAACGACACTTCAACATTCCACGGCAAGCACCCGGCTTCATTGCATACTCATCGCACTGCTCTTGCAATCCTTTGCAACCCCCACTCTGATCTTCTTAAATAACTCAGCAGAGACCACCATCAAGTTGCCAGTGAACACCCATCTCTATTCTTCTCTCAATCGACAGCATAAACAGTCTTCCTTCAAAACCCATCTTCTGGTTCTTCAGCTAGAACTCAATCTCCACATTTTCTATCAATCCACCACCAACCTATCTTCTACAGATCGAACCCGTAACAAACTCAAATCCAAGCTAAACCCTGAACTTCTTACTATCCACCAACATCTTCAATCAACATCGAAAATCAACCCCAATCCATCACCATTCTTGAACCAAAACCAAATCTGAGAGCATCCATCATCATCATCACCTTGCAGAGATCGAATCATCATAAATCCTAACCCTTCCTGTTAATCGATAGCAGCAACAGACCTGGCTAATTTATTGCCATCTCTGATTTCTTCTTAATCGAAACCATCTTCTCTGCGTCAGCGAATCTCCAAAACCATTTTCAGATCGAACCCACCTCCTATCTATTGATTTCCCTGAGTTTAAATCCCTAAACTTGATTTCTGCCATTAAGAACTAAAACCCAGACTCTGGTTCTTCAGCTGGAACCTCAGAGAACCCTAAATTGAACTCGTCATCTCGATTCAACAGCATCCATCTCACAGAACCAGATCCTATCAATATCATCGTTTCTCAATTTCTGCCCATTTATCTTCAAATCTCTCGATCAAACAGCATCAGTTGCTGCCTTGAATAAACTGTGCCTCCATTTCTCTTTCTTACTTATTTCAGGTGCAAATGATTTAGAGCAATGAGTCTCTCGATTTAGGGTATAAGAAGATTAGGGTGCTAACAGCACACCCACCTTCTGGATAAGGGCCACCCATCTGGCAACCCCTTAACCACAGCTGGTTTGTCTATAGTGCTCCTCCAAAAGACTTGCCCCTTAACATTAACCGGGCTCCATATATCAATCGTCTGTAAAATAACCTTTTTGCCCTTTTGGCTCAATTGGGTGATTTCTTCTTCTTTTCCTCCGTGCGACTCCAAAGTAGCTACAAAACTCAAAACAAGCGTAAAATACATAATTTACAAGAAAATAACAAAGAAAGCATAAACAATAGATAATAAATAGGATGTATTCTACACCCTGTCAGAGACTTCTACTTTTGTTCTAGGGTTTCACATGATAGATTCTTCTAAACTCTTTATGATGATTTCCAAAAACACAAGTAACTAAGTTTTTATTATTGGTTGAAGATGTAGTTGGATTTTGCAACCAAGTTATGATTTTTATGAATTAGTTTTCTCTCAATATTATCGTTTGATTTCTACGGGTTATAATAGTTGCATGATTGATGTATTGCAATATGATTGAATGTTTGTTTAGTTAAGTCTAGAATTGATTGAACTCACATCCATATCTATAGCTATTTTAGGGTTTTTCATCAAGCGATAACCTTGAATACGAGTAGCATGATATGATTCTAGGTTGTAGTGATACATCCTCGTAGTCATATGTAGAAATTGACCTTTGTTCGAATTGTTTGCGCAATGTATTTCAATTGCATTGATTAGCCTATTTCTGAAACTTAATGCTCCTAGGAATTGAACTTGATTAGCGCAAGGCGTTAGGTTATTCTTTAGGTAGAATTCACATGCGCAGCCCTAATGTGTGTGTGATGAATTAGGAAATTAAAGGAGTATTCTTGCAATAAGGTATTCTATGGCTTTTGATGATAGCGAGATTAAATACGAATTCTATTCATATATTCAAAAACTTGTTTACAATTGAAGATGAAACCTTTATCCAATATTTCACATCCTTGATTTGCGTACTTTATTTGTTTTTTGTTTATTTTTATTTACACAATCAGAAAATCCCCCGTGTTACTTATAAGATACCGAAACATATTGACAACCAAGACCTCTTTGTGGGAACGATCCTTTCTTGCCCTTGCTTCATTATATATTTTGAGTAGTAAGAAAGTGTAATTTATTTTTGACGCCTACGACAGCGATCAAATTTTGGCGCCGTTGCCGGGGAGGCAGCGGTTGTTAATTGTTTTTGGTTTCTTATTTTTGTTTTACTTTTTTCTTATTCTTTGGTTTCTAACCGAGTTTTGAGAATCTCGTTTCAGGTACCAATTTCTATGGACGGAGCATATTGGAGCAATCAATACGCCTTTCAACCTCAACAACATGAAAACTATCACCCTTACGGGGAGTACAATCAAAATCAATCCTTTGGTTATGATCCATACTCCACGTACCCTTTTAGTTACTCTCATACATTCCAACCTTCTTACGGTGGGTATGTAAGTGAGCAACCACAAAGAGGGGATGATACTTGTGCTCCTATTAATTTTTCCTCTAGTTTGGTAGATGAAATACAACAATTTATGGTCAGCATGGAGTCAATTCGTAGACAACCAAGCGTGGAACCATTTTCATCGACCGAATGTGCTCATAGTATGTTTGGCCCAATTTCTGATCGTAGTTATGATCATCCACCCATTCAAAGGGAATATAATTGGCCTAGCAATACTGAAGTAAGTAATTCTAATTTTGCCTTGTCGAATGAGCTTTACAAACAAATGGAACACTATATTCAGAATTTGGATGGATCACTCCAAGAGCTTCAAAGAGGTGTTTCCAACGTAAGAAAGGGCATTGATGAGTACATAGAGGAAATGAATAATTATGTAGAAAAAGGCGAACCTTTGGGGACTTTCGTTGATAATTGTGTAGTTAACTCAACTCTTGATCGTAATAATGATCATTCACCTATTCAAAAGGATGAGTTCGAGATTAGCAACACTAAATTCAGCGACGAACAAGATTATGTTGACTATGATAGTGATGATTATTATGAAAATACATCGCTTGAACCAATTTATGGTGACATCCCCGAGGAGTGTACAATGGAGTCTTTTTGCGATCAAGGTGAAGTTGAAAAGGAATATGATGACACTAGTGTAACTTACTCGAGCATTGATCTTTATAATGATCAAGAACCTATTCAAAAGGTAGAGCTTGAGGATGATGCAAAGAGTGTTCTAAAGAAATTCCTTATGGACAATATTGCATCCGCAAAAGAGTATGTGCCTTACAACAAGGAGGAGTATGTTGAGAATGAGACGGTTATGACCAATATTGTGGAAGACCCAATTGAGCTTGCAAATGATTGTAATGATGATGTTTATGTCGAAACTTTGGTTACGGCAGAAACGGACGAAGAATGGTTGCAAGGTTTGATAGAGGACCATGATATAAAAGAGGTGAATAATTCACTTGAGTTTTTCAAGGATGAAGAGGATTCCGTGATACAAGAGATTGTGCAAGGTTTATCTAACTCATTGCCTATTATTTCTTCTCCTTTACCTCTTATTGGTTTGAATGTATGTGCTTCGAGAGTATTGTTGAATGACTTTGTTTCTCGATTTCCGCCATTAGAGAGACTTGATTCTCATACTATGCAGGTTATGGAACAAGAAATCGTGGAAGTACCCGACTTCTATATTCTTTATACACTCCCAAGTGTGGACAAGGATAAGTGTGGGGGAAGCTTTTATCGGTTCATAGCTTCACTTTTGCTTTATTGTATTAATATTTGTGTGAAGCTAGTGTTTGCAAAACAGGTTCTATGGAAGGATCCCCAACTTTTCAGATTGTTGGTATATGGGGAATGAATCTTGCAAGGATATAGTCGGGCTGACGACTTTAAACCAAGCGCTACATGGGAGGCAACCCACCGGTTTTTGTATTTCTTATCTTTTAATTTTTCTTTTCTTGTTTTTAGCTTTTTCTTTTCGCATATTGTTATAAGATTTCCCACCTTGACTTTCTTTGGACGATTCAATTTACATTGAGGACAATGTAAAGTTTAAGTGTGGGGGAGTGGTTAAGCATTTGCGTTGTAAATTTTTCAAATTTTTCAACTTTTGTGTAAAATAGTGAATAAAAACTCCAACTTGTAGTTAGTTTAGAGTCACATAGTATACATGTCGCTAAGATTACATCGAGAATCTCATAAGAGTGACTGAACTTAGAGATGACAGAGAACATGATCGGGTTTCTTAATTGTATGAGAGTTAAAGTTGGATTTAACCATGCCAGTGGCAAATAAGGTGCAGACTGAATTCGGTAGTAGATTTGTGGTCCCTATAGTGGAGACTACCCATGTTACATAATGTGAGGCACCGACCTTCAATTCTTTGTACCTGTCTAAATTTGTGCTTTTAGAGTGTGTGTCACCGCACGTAAATTAGGAAGAATGGTGAGCTGCCCAACCTCCCACCATAGAAGCACTATTTGATCTCTTGAGTGCTATTTTTATCAATCATGATGGTGACATCGAATTGCTAACTTACATACCACTTGTAATCTTGTTCGCAGTTAGCACCATCCACCTTATCTCTCTCTACACCAACAGGTCCATAGAAACACTATCATCATCAACAAGAGGATCATCACAAATTTGAAGGAAAGTTGAACACGTTCAAGGTTTACAAGCAACAATACAAAAAAGAGTGAAAATTATCAAGATGAGAGTTCGAGAAGTTTATGATATCGAGACATACAAGTTGTGAAGAATCAAGCGGTACAACACTTATACCATGGCCTTTGTACTTACATTTTTATTGTTTTTGTATTTTATTTTTCTCTTGTCTCAAAAAAAAAAAAAAAAATTAAAAATTAAAAAATGAAAAAAAAAAAGACAAGAGAAATTTTTTTTTAGGTTTGTTAATAGTTTTTATTATTTTGTTTTGTTTTTATTTTGTATTTGTTTTATTTCTTATTTCTACAAAAAAAAAAAAAAAAAAAAAAAAATTGAAAAAAAAAAAAAAAAAAAAAAAAAAAAAAAAGGTAAATTTTGGGTTTGTATAGTTTGTTTTTTAGTTTTGTATTCTTTCAATAAAGCCAATGGAAAGAAGGAATATCTATAATGAAGTTTCAAGTAATAAGGAATTTGAGGGAAAGAATCATATTGTCGAGATTTTACGGAGTTCAAGAGTTATCATCGAGAGTTGAAGACCAAAGACGAAGATGAAGACACCGATAGAAGACCGAAGACGTTTCTATGGATGCTGTGAGAGTGGTGCTAGCTGCACGCCGAACAGATACGAGGTAAGTAAGCATATTCCCACCTTCGTTAAATGGTTGATTTCCTTTGAAGAGATCGTCGAGGAAAATTGGGTTTTCAAAAATTATAAAAGATGTGGGTTTTCAAAACATTCGGAGGGTTAAGCCTTCCTACCATTCAACGTGTCTCAGGATTCTCTCTTCATTCCTACCTGGACACATGTGTGACCCATAAAAAGCTGTTTATTATTGAGTGCAACTTCATAAAACCCTTTCTTGTGAGGCAGAGTCTAGACTTTTGATCACTCCGAACCCGAATTTTTGTCGAGAAGGGATGGTTATCTCTCTCTCAACTTTTAAGAATGAGATTGTGTTCATTTATGTGTCTAACTTCTTATGACTAGTGTGCGAGAATCTCTATGTCTTCTTAGCGCGTTGGATGCTATCATTTCGGAGAACTAGTAAGTTGGAAAAGTAGGTTTTGTGGGTATATCTCTAGTAAACCCTCACGAGACTATAACTCGTCTACTAGGGACACCTAGGGGTTTAAAGGCTTGTTATTTATGCTAAAAGTGACCGTAGCCTCGACGACACGGAGTTGTATGTATGTTTTAGAATTGTTTTGTTTGATTTGCTCGAGGACTAGCAAAGTCTAAGTGTGGGGAATTTGATAGGTGTAGAATACACCGTATTTACTATCTAGAGTTTATGCTTTCTTTGCTATTTTTCGTGTGAATTATGTATCTTATGTTCGCTTTTGAGTTTTATAGGTGTTTTGGAGTCATTTGAGTAAAAGGAAGTGGAACTCGCTCAAATTCAAGATTTCTTCTCATCACCCTGGAGACAACGAAAAGATGAAGCCAATGGCGAAAGAACGGAGTCATTCTGAGTTCGTATGAAGAAGTTACGAGCAAAACAAGAATTTGAAGGCTAAAAAAGAGCAAAATGGTCGGACAAGTGCTATTGGCAACCCCACTCTAAGTTAAGGGGCAGTCACTGTTAAAGAGGCGGACATTTGAGGAACCGCTAAAGGAAGTCAGTCTATTTCTATGGGGAGTCACCGAGATTCGCTAAAGACAGATTATTCTTCGTTAAGGGGCACCTATCTTGGGGTGTATTTTATCGGGGTGTCTTAATATCCCATTTCTATTATAATCTAATCGAGTTTTCTTATTTGAGTTCTTTCCCAAATATTATTCTCGCGGCGAGATTGGATTTGAGAACTCGCCGCCATTGAAACCGAATCATAAGAAATGGGAGAAGGAATTAGTACATTGTTGAAGCTCGTTGAATGGGTTAGAATATGACGATGTCTGCAATGAAGCCATGAGCAGCACAAGGAAGAAAATGATGGATTTGTCATAGATTTAAAATGGGTTTGAGAGATTCAGTCGGGGAAGTCTTGCTTTGTGATGAGACAACGAAGATACAAGGGTTTTGGTTGAAGAACGGAGATAGGTTGGTCACGAATTGATGATTGAGACAAATTTCACGGGGAATGAAGAATCATGTCGAGAACCTAAACTGCAGATTAGGGTTTTGGTTGTTCTGAAATTAAAGAACAAAGAGCAAAAGGCTGAATGCGAGATCAAGGAATTGAAGGGGTTTCTGCTAATTAGGGAGATGGGTCTCTGAAATTGCTGTCGGAGCTTAAAATAGAAGATGGGTTTGCTATGTGATATGAGTTACAGGGAGATGGAATTGCAGGGTGTTTGCTTGGCTGTAGCTAATGGGTGATGATGAGATATTGCAGGTGTTGTTGGTTCAAGAGACTTCATGTGGATGCCAGAGCTACAAATGGGTTTAGATGAGAAGGTTGAACTGAGATGCTGAGAATGGAGATTGAGATGCCATGGCTCGATTGCAGGCAGTGATGCTTAAGAAGATGCAGAACTGGTGGTGCTGCTGTTGGTTATGGAGTTTTGGGTTCAGGTTTGAATGGATGTTTAGGTTGCAGCTTAAATGTGACAGGGAGATGCTGGTGGTGGTAGAGGCTAATTAGTGTTGATGTGGCTTGGAGTTGGCTCTGATTCTGGCAGTGAGGGAGTATTGCAGGTGGAAGCAGGCAGCAAGGGTATTGAAGCTGAGATGTAGTGACCACAGCCTTGGTTGTGTTGTGATTGTTGCCGTTGTTCCAAGAATCAGGTGGTAGTGTTGGTCGGCCTGAGCTGTTGCTTGTATGATTTGAGTGGCAGCGGTGGCATTGGCGGTGCTGGTTCTGGTAGAGTCGCGACTGCCATGGTTGTTAATGAGCTAAAGATGCAGCTATATGTATTTGGAGTTTAATTTGAGTTCAAGAGGGTTGTGCTGCAGTTCTCAAATTGGCTTGAGTTGGTGCTGTGTGTTGAGGAATCAAAGTGGACTGAGGCTGGAGTTTGATGCTGGCATCAGTTGTGGATGAAATGGGTTTTGTAGTGCAGGTGCCTTGAATTTGCTGGTTGCATAATGGATGCGATGGTCGTGTACAGATTTGCAATTGGCTGGAACTGTGACTAGATGGACAAGGTTACAGGGGTCTGGTGAATTGCAGCTGTAGTTGAGTTTGGATTGAACCTGACTTGCAGGTGGTATTGAGTTGAAACAGATAGGGCCATGGAGTTGGTGATTGCAGAAATTGGTGCTGCTGCTCAGATGGTCATGGCTCGAGGCAATGGGATGAATTGCAATGTGCAAGTGAGCTGGAGTTAGGCTTGAGATGTCGCAGGAAGTTGTGAGCTGCAGGAGATGGTCTGATGGCAGTGATTGAAATGGAGAAGGTCTGTTTGAGTTGTATACAGGGATTTGGTGGCTGAGCTGAGCAGCCATCATGGCTGGATAGAAATTGGTGATGCACAATGATTGTGCAGCACATTGTAGGCCTGTGCAATGGCCTGAATTGCCTGACTAGCCAGCTGACTCACATCTGAGTCATGATCTGACCTGGGTTGAGTCATTCAACTCGGTGCTTGACCCGGTTTGACTCAGTGTCTCGAATCGGTTGACCTGACCGAGTCGACCCGTTGGACCGGTGGCCGGGTGGACTTTGCCGGCCACCTGAGATATATTTTCCAACCAACTTCCGGCCATAATCCCAGTTTTCCGGCGACGGTTCTTGGGCAGAGTTTTTACATGGGTTTTTCTCACACATGGGCTTGGTGGACCACTTGGAGATGGGTTTTGAGAAGACCTAATATTGGAAGGAGTATCCTTATGGAATGGGAGAAGTATATATATAGAAAACTCTTTCTCTAAACAAAAATATCTCCATTAGGGAGACTTCTACTTTTGTTCTAGGGTTTCACATGATAGATTCTTCTAAACTCTTTATGATGATTTCCAAAAACACAAGTAACTAAGTTTTTATTATTGGTTGAAGATGTAGTTGGATTTTGCAACCAAGTTATGATTTTTATGAATTAGTTTTCTCTCAATATTATCGTTTGATTTCTACGGGTTATAATAATTGCATGATTGATGTATTGCAATATGATTGAATGTTTGTTTTGTTAAGTCTAGAATTGATTGAACTCACATCCATATCTATAGCTATTTTAGGGTTTTTCATCAAGCGATAACCTTGAATACGAGTAGCATGATATGATTCTAGGTTGTAGTGATACATCCTCGTAGTCATATGTAGAAATTGACCTTTGTTCGAATTGTTTGCGCAATGTATTTCAATTGCATTGATTAGCCTATTTCTGAAACTTAATGCTCCTAGGAATTGAACTTGATTAGCGCAAGGCGTTAGGTTATTCTTTAGGTAGAATTCACATGCAGCCCTAATGTGTGTGTGATGAATTAGGAAATTAAAGGAGTATTCTTGCAATAAGGTATTCTATGGATTTTGATGATAGCGAGATTAAATACGAATTCTATTCATATATTCAAAAACTTGTTTACAATTGAAGATGAAACCTTTATCCAATATTTCACATCCTTGATTTGCGTACTTTATTTGTTTTTTGTTTATTTTTATTTACACAATCAGAAAATCCCCCGTGTTACTTATAAGATACCGAAACATATTGACAACCAAGACCTCTCTGTGGGAACGATCCTTTCTTGCCCTTGCTTCATTATATATTTTGAGTAGTAAGAAAGTGTAATTTATTTTTGACGCCTACGACAGCGATCACTGGACGAAGCCATAGAAGAAGCTACGAAAACCCCATTCACACAAGAAGTACAATTAGGAGGAATACCACCAAAGTGCAATTT